>JAJOZX010009335.1:0-147500 GCA_023014485.1 Bathynomus jamesi
TTCATTGTCGTTTTGTACTTCTTATGTCGCCTTCGTTCAATATTTCCTTAAATATCTTTGTCATCTGCGAAGCATGATACAATACTGTCCTTAATATCTGCATCAATAATTGTAATCATTATTATGAACAGCAAGGAAGCTAATACTGTCCCTTGTGGGACAGAGCTCACGACTTCCGAGACTTCCGATTTAACTCCGTTTACCACCACTCTTTGCGTTCTTTGCGTCAAGAAATTAAATATCCACCTTCCGAGCTTTCCAGTAATTCCTGTATTCTTAAGTTTGTGTGCTATGTTTCCATGGTCACATTTATCGAAGGTTTCAGCAAAGTCCGTACATATTACATCAATGTTTTGTCCTCGACACAATATTTACATTATTTTCTCCTGGTGGTCTAATAGCTGTGATAGGCATGATCTTCCAGCCCTGAAACCATGTTGATCTGGGATATACAAGTAGCTAGTAGGTAGTTTTGTTATATATATATATAAAGCGCTTGTTAAAAACAGAGATATAATAGAAAGAAATATTCTAGAATGTGCATTTATTCATTTTCCAAACAATTTCAATAACAGTGCGGGAATGTATAAGATTGACAATATCCTGTTAAAATTCCTTCTGTCTCTCATTAACTCTTGTTAAGTATGTGCTAATTGCTTTGGTTTCCACTACGTTGTATATATTTATGGGCACCTTGCCTTCTGTCTTCATTCCCTGACGAGGTGTAGCTCTGAATACACGAAAGACCTTGGAATCGTTTTTCTTTTTCCTTGTGGATTTGCAGCATATATATATTCTGAGTCATTATTATTTTAAATGAAGTATTTATCATCTGTATTTCACTATACAGTAGGGGTTTGGTATCCCAGTGCAATGAAGGTGTGAAAAAACTATATAGGGCTATGGGTTGATTGCCTGATACCCTCATCCGTTGGAAATTTCCAGCAGACTTCGGTGGAAAGTTACCGACAAAAGCCCTATGTTTTTTCGTTAGAGTTATGTATATGTAGGTCTTCAAAGGACCTCTTTACATTTAATTGTTTTCAAGATTTCAACTACCCAATTGCAAAGAAAGAAATTGCCTTACCTTATTATTTTGTTGGGCCTCGTTTCTGTTTCGATGTAGGGCGTGACGGTCTTCTTCGATGTAGGGCCGTTACGATGGAGCCTACACTGCGAGTTGACAGTTTGTAACTAATATAGGCAGTCACTTTCGAAACACCTGAAGGTATAGGCCTATCCTTTTTATAGTTATTAGGTCTTATATTATAAGGAATTCACTCAGAACTTTAGGGAAGACAAAAGCACATCTTCCCTGTTTAAAGCATTCGCTGTAACATAAAGAGCTCCGAGCGAGCCGATATAATATAATCTTCGTATTTTAGTATAAATTGCTGATTTGGCGAAGGTTGTTGACTCGTTTCTCGATGTAATTCTCATGAGTTGGCAATGAAAAGTTTGAACACGAGATCATAATTTGGTTTCTGTTGTTATGCAGGCCCGAAGCCTACATATGGGTTCTATGTACGTATGTATGGCAATTATTTCATTCCCAAAAGGCTATGTCGCCAATCCCGAGGCAATTTTGTATAGATATTTAATTCACTTAATTAATAATTTATATTTAATTATGAAATAAAGGTATCACATACGATACCATGTTTAAGCGCGTATAGTTTTTCCATAGAAGGTTTGACAAAGTGACCTTTCAGGTATAAAATAAAGGCTACAGTAGACTGTTCTAGAAGCATGTCAGAGATATTTTTCAGGGTCATCATTAATTCTCTCTTTCAATTTCAATAAGTTTCACTTCATTTGCAGAATAAGATCTCTCCATAGGCCTATATGTCTTGTATCTGAAACTTTATACTTGTACCAGCTTGCAACTTTTCCCAGTAACCACAAGGAATTCCTACTGTCTGGTTATTTCTCACATATGTGCGGTGGATTCTCATGCCCTCCACACCCATCCAAGCTGAAGTTACTGACAGATCATTAAACATTGTTTAAATATTAAGCAATGAATTGTTGCTAATTTGGCCAAAATATTTATTTTCTTGATCATTCAACAAGTCTTCTATTTTTTGTACTAAAGTGGAAAGAAACATGTGGTAGAACGCTGTAAAGAATGTTCACATATTTATTTTGAGAAGAGGTATGATACGTAACCTCATAAACTCAACAGGAATATAATTATGAGAAAGAACGCAATTTGAAATAGTCCTAAGTAGTCTGGAAGCCAACCCAGGATTTTTGTCCTGACCTAAAATTCTCGGTTAAAGTTTTTTTCTCTGCTGATTATTTATCTTTGTGGTGTATATAATGAGATCCAGGGGTGTGTGGAGGTTACACCCTTATGCAATTTGAGATATACAAAGATGGCCACCAAGAATACGAAAATATACTCCGAAAATCAGTTTTCGTCATTTCTTCACAACCACTCATCATGCAAATAGAAATAATACATGCTTTTCTATGTTTCGGCCATGGCAAATCTAATTTCATGATCATTTTAACTCTAGGATTGATAAAAAATAATATGGCGGCCATATTTACCGCAAAATGGTCACTAATACCCACATATTTAGAGATACTTATAGCTGCGGATTGTAAACATAATCCAAAAAAGTTTTTTGAATACGTCAATAATCGTAAGCCGATAAAAGCTAACATAGGCCCTCCAGTGGATGTTAACGGCGCTTTGGCTTCTGACGCTCAGGCGATGGCGGGTATTTTCAATAACTTTTATGCGACAGTTTTTACCGTAGAAGACGTAAATAATGTCCCCGACATGGACGATATCGTTCCATTTAGTAGCGAGACTATTTTGGATGAAATAACTGTTTACGAGGGTGAGATTGCGCATTATATCGATAGGCTAAAAGTTAGCAAGGCTCCCGACCCTGACGCTTTTTATCCCAGACATTTGAAAGATTAGAGGTTATTGTAGGCCCCTTAACGAAGATTTTCAATCACTCGAAACGGGGATTATTCCTGAAGATTTCAAATTAGCTAACGTCACGCCCATTTTTAAAAAAGGCGACCGCACAGTAGCTAGCAATTATAGGCCCATTTGCTTAACGTCAATTGTCTGTAAACTTTTGGAATCTGTAGTTAGGGATCGTATCATCGATCACTTAGAACGTCGAGATTTGATTAATAGTAGTCAGCATGGGTTTCGACGCCATAGATCTTGTTTAACTAATTTGTTAAAATTTTATAACAAAATAGTGCGCAAATACGATAGGCATAGAGCGGCTGACGTTATTTATTTAGATTTTAAAAAGGCGTTCGATACAGTTCCGCATAGAAGATTAATTGCGAAGGTTAAAGCGCACGGTATACGCGGTCAGGTAGCTAACTGGTTTGAGGAATGGCTTCGTGCTAGGAGACAGAGGGTCGTTGTTAATGGTAGTGAATCGGGGTGGTTGGATGTAGGTAGCGGTGTCCCACAGGGTTCAGTGTTAGGCCCATTGCTATTCGTAATTTACATTAACGACATAGATGTAGGATTGACCAGTAACATGTCAAAATTCGAGGCCGATACTTAAATAGGCGGTGAGGTTGTTAACGAGGACGATAGAAATAGGCTCCAAGACGATGTAAATAGTATTATGGAGTGGACAGATAAGTGGAAGATGCAATTTAACGTAGACAAATGTAAAGTTTTGCCTGTAGGTTCTCGTAACAATAATTACACGTACACGATGGATGATAGAGAGTTAGCGAGCGTTGACGAGGAAGTAGATTTAGGCGTACGCGTATCTAAGGATTTAAAAGTTAGGAACCAGTGCCTAGAGTCTTGCGCAAAAGCTAATTGGATGTTAGGCTTCATAGCGCGTAATTTCGAATTTAAATCGAAGGATGTTATATTGCCCCTTTACAAGTCCCTAGTAAGGCCTCATTTAGAACATGGCGTTCAGTTTTGGTGCCCGTATTTGCGTGAGGATATTGATCTGTTAGAAAGGGTTCAGCGTCGTGCCACGAAACTAATTCCGTCATTGCTCAACAAGCCTAATGAAGATAGGATTAAAGAGTCAGACTTGCATTCACTTGAAACTAGGAGATTAAGGTGGGAGCTTATTGAAGTTTTCAAAATCGTTAATAACATCGATAACGTAAATTTTAACAAATTGTTCACTTTCGATAATAGCAATACTCGTAATAACGGAATTAAGTTGCGTGGCAGACGTTTCATTACTAATATCGCTAAAAACTTCCTTACGTTTAAAGTAATTGATAAATGGAATAATCTTCCCACGTCCTTCGTGAACTCTACCAGCGTTAATGTGTTTAAAAACCGTCTAGATAGGCATTTTAAAAATATTAACGTTGTTTAAAATAAAAAAACAATTGGCAACAGGAGCTCTTGGGGTGGTAATCGGGGATGAGTCTGTTGACGTCTAATGCCTGCTGGCCTGTGATATGCCAGCTAAAAAAAAAAAAAAAAAAATTAGACTAACACGAACTTAGTTGTAGCTTGTTGAGTAAATTAACCCACTTTTTGTTATTCTTCATATTTTTTTTACTTCTTCTCTCTTTATTTGCATGTCTGTAACTCTCTTTATTGCATGTCTGTAGTTTGCATGGTATGATAGTGTTTCAGTTAAAAATGTGTTGCATGGTTTGTAATGCGTTCTTATTTTACTTCTTTTCGTCTTTCACGCCTTTCTAGCCTAGTGGGCTGCATCCTCTACCTCCCTATGTGTCACGCATGTGTCCAGCCTCATCAAACATTGAGGTTGGATGAGGGATTAGCTCATGAGAGAGCAAATGATTTATGTCTAGATTACGGGCACTGCGTTGCAAACCCATGGCTCTGGCATAAATGGTTTCAGTGTCGAAGACTTTATTGTCATCCAGCTTGATATGCTTGCGTGTTAATGACATTGTGTTGACAACTTTAGGAATAGGTTCATGAAATCCATTTGGCCAGCTCTGCTCAAAGGATTCCATCTGTGCTTTCCCCAGCTCTACTGCCCTGAATACATTCACCGAGGGATGTGTGACAACTTTACCCGTCACTACGTTCACCAGTGCATCAGGGTGTTTTTCTGGAATCAAAGGGTCATACTCAGCTCCAACTTAACCCTAATATTGTGGCGATCCCTGTCATCAGCGAGGATTCTAGATGGCACTTCCTCCTTGTGCTCTACCTGCTCTCTCTGACAATCAGTATCTCGCATTGCATGAAGATCATTTGTCAACGAGTTACACAGGTGTAAGCTGTATGCCCACGTCTTCACAGATTCTGGCTTGAGAGTGATACCTATGATCCCACCTCTGCTATGACCATATCTCATAAACGTGCTTTCGATGGCCATGTCACTCCATATTCCATTGAAGACCCAGGCTGAGTGATCCATGGTGTGTTGCCCTCCTATGAAATGTTTGCGCACATCATTTGGCATGGCTTGGACCGTAGATAATACAGGCCATATCGAGCATAATTGGTGTGCCTAGCAGCAAAGAAGAGGAGCATCATCTCACTGACGACTGCAAGATGGAGTGCCCAGTCTGCCTCCCTCTCTGCTCTAATATACTTAAGCACACAGAAAACTGGTATCACCAAGCAGTCGATCCACAACTTAGCAGTGATGCTTCTAGACGAGAGATCATCTAGCACATGCTGGAGGTCTGCCATGCTCTCTATGACATACTTGTCGAAGACCGGACGCAAAACCTCTTCTGTTAGCATCTTCAATGCCCGCACATTGTCAGGGTACTTTCTCCCGTTTAACATTTTAAGTATACCACTAAATGTAGTGCTCAATATTTCCACAATGCCAGTCTCTGCCATGAGGGTCCCAATGCTTCTAATGTAGCTCATCAGTAGGTGCATACCACCTAATCTCAAATACATATTGCTGAATCTGTCTGGATCCTGCCAGACGATATGCAGAGCCACTCTGTAGAGTTGTTGGTCAGCAGAAACTCTCTTTGCCTTGAGCATTGCTGTTGCCATTGTTTCTGGATCGGATGGCGGCCATTCTATGAGTGGGAGATATACAACTTTCGTTTTAGGTTTCTTGATGTGGCCTTAGTAGTATAGCCGCAAAAGGGTAGAGTGCAGGAATGTTGCAATGTTGCAAAGGGGGGCGTTGCAACAACTCAATGTTGCAAGGGGTGGGGTGTTGCGAAGGGGGGTGGGGTGTTCCAAAGGGGGGTGGGGTGTTGTAAAAACAAAAAAGCGAAGGGGGGGATGCTGCAGGTGCAACAAGGGGTCATGAAACTTGGAGGCGGCGTTATCCCCCAAGAGAAAGGAGAAGGAGAGAAAGGAGGAGAGGTGTTCACCTGGCAGGAGCCAAGTGCATATTAAGACTTCAGTCGAGTAGGCGTTGTCTTATAGGCTCCTAATCAGCCAGTTGGCTGAGAAGGAGCCAAGGGGGAGGGGTACACCTGAAGAGAGAGAGAGAGAGAGAAAGAGAGAGTATCGGCCTTTGTTGCCCAAAATGGGATTGCAAGGGCATGCAACTTGGAGGCGGAGTTCTCCCCCAAGCTATTTTCCCCAAAGGGGTATACCTAACCTAAGAGGCCTCTAAGGTGTTTTCCCAAAGGGACAGAAAGAGAAAGGACCAGAGATCCTTGCTCGGCTGGGAGCCGATCTTGTATGACTCCGTCGTCAGCCTCTCGCTCTTTTATAGACCTCTAATCCGGCTGAGTTGCCAGATAGCGCCATGTATTTAATTCCAATAGAAGGCTGAGTTGCCAGTTTGTGCTATATATTTAATTAATTCTAATCGAAGACTGAGTTGCCAGATAGCAATATTTATTAAATTAAACCATATATTAATCAAAATACCACAATATATTTATATGATGGTAGTTAATCAATACAGATTAATCTTCTTAATTCCAACAATTAAAAGAAATTCTGTTTATTAAATAAATAATTTAAACACGCTCTTTACACAATAAATCACTTTAATATAAATATCACAATTGAATAACAGTGGGAAAGGAAAAGAAACCTTATGAAGAAAGTTGAAATAAACGACAATTCAAAACACACGATCGTCCCCCTCCTCCCTCATTCCCCCCAAACTTCTCACCCATCTGTGCTTGTATATATATATATAATAAACGAATGAACAAATCGTGCACACACACACACACACACGCACACACACACACACACGCCTCTGTACATATCATGTGAATGAAAATCAGAAAAAAATGCCAAACGTATATTAATTTAAATCAAATGAAGCTAAACGTCTATTAATGTAAAACAAATAAATTTTCTCCTTTTAAGAGAATCAATTATTATAAGAAATGAATTATTCAATATAAGAAATTAATCATTAAACGCTGTTTTTCCTTTCACGAGGAAAGGATTTCCGAGAATCTGGGTCAACTCAAAACACACGGTCGTCCCTACTCCTCCCTCATTCCCCCAAACGAGTCACCCTTCGCGAACGTCAAAATATTAGGTCAGACGAAATACACACAAATGAACAACTTTCTCCTTACCTTATATATATATATATATATATATATATATATATATATATATATATATATATATATATAGAAAGAATCATAATAACCGTGTCTATTTAATTTTGTCATTCCTTATATATATATATAAATGGATTTTCACCTTTAAGTGAATTAAAACATTAAAAAAATCACTAAACACTTAAAAGAAAAGAAACCTTACGAAGAAAGTTGAAACAAACGACAATTCAAAACACACGGTCGTCCCCCCTCCTCCCTCATTCCCCCCAAACTTCTCACCCTTCGCGAACGTCAAAATATTAGTTCAGACGAAATACACACAAATGAACAACTTTCTCCTTACCTTATATATATATATATATATAGAAAGAATCATAATAACCGTGTCTATTTAATTTTGTCATTCCTTATATATATATATATATATATAAATGGATTTTCCCTTATATATATATATATATATATATATTATATATATATATAACAATGGATTTTCACCTTAAAGTGAATTAAAACATTAAAAAAATCACTAAACAATTAAAAGAAAAGAAACCTTACGAAGAAAGTTGAAACAAACGACAATTCAAAACACACGGTCGTCCCCCCCTCCTCCCTCATTCCCCCGAGCTTCTCACCCATCTGTGCTTGTATATATATATATATGATACACACAGACATGCATGGAACAAGGAACTCTTCTGGATAATTAAATCCACTATAGTCCGAATAAGTAATGGTAAATGACAAATACCATAGTTTTTCTTTTTCATGATGCTAGCCCGACGTGGGCAACGGGTCACTCGCAAAGAGGTCCCATAAATATAGCTTCCCTCACCAGCTATCTGCAAAGCAGACAGGATCCAGCTTTGGGACATGGATCCAGGGTTTAAAGCACCTAGCCATGCTACATTTAGAACCTCAATATAAGCAAAAGACTCGCTGCCTTCACGTCAGATTGAATGCATCAAAGAAAAAGAAAAAGGGGTAACTATTATATTTTTAGCCAAAAACCAAAACTTAAACCTCAACTGGCCATTCTGAGTTCATTCCCATATATATATATATATATATATATAATAAACGAATGAACAACTCGTGCACACACACACACACACACACACACACACGAGGAAAGGGTTACCGAGAATCTGGGTCAATTCGAATCGTTTGCCCAGAGGCCTTTTTGAAATGACCGCGAGTTGATCTTTGTTCCAGTCTACTCGGGATAAATCTCGCTTCACTCCAAATCTTAATTTTGCTGTTGTTATTACTTCTACAATGAAACACATTCTCGAAGCGAAGAAAATGTTTTATATTTTTATTTACGCGTAATTTGTATGGTGTCATATTCTTAGATAACATCTCTGTTATTGAAAGATATACACACAATTATATTAAATAATAATCAGCAAAAGGGTAGATTGCATGAGGTGGGCAAACCTGAAAGTACTAACAATTATATATATATATATATATATATATAATATATATATATATAGAGAGAAAGAGAGAGAGAGAGAGTTTTGTTCATTCTTTTAAAATAAACAAAGGAATGGAAATATATATTATATATATATATATATATATATATATTATATATAGGGTGGTACAGATTTAAAATAACAGGATCATTTGATCCGGGGGTAGTATGACCGCAAAACATGCTAATGCACGATTTTTCTCTTTAGTAATAATAACAACTAGCTCTTCCCCGAATTGTAACAACGGATAAGGTTTTCACTCCACCTTAGACCCACAGTTTAACGTGGAAACCGAATGCTCTTTTCTTTTTTAAAAATATAATTAAAGGAATGGATATATTTATAATTTCTTTATTATAAAATGTGGAACATGCAGTCTTCAGAAGATGTGAACATCTGCTTTGTGGGTCAGTTCAAGAAATACATCTCGTCAGGGAGTCATTGCTCATCATAATTTCAACATAACAGGATCATTTGATCAAGGGGTAGTATGACCTCAAAACATGCTAATGCACGATTTTTCTCTTTAGTAATAATAACAACTAGCTCTTCCCCGAATTGTAACAACGGTTAAGGTTTTCACTCCGCCTTAGACCCACAGTTTAACGTGGAAACCGAATGCTCTTTTCTTTTTTAAAAATATAATTACAGGAATGGATATATTTATAATTTCTTTATTATAAAATCCTCTCGATTACATTAGTGACTAATGATCCGGGAATAGTGGGGGAAAAATATTGACATGGTAAAGACAGCAAGCGGTAATACGAGCATTAAATCTATTGGAGAAAATATAAAGATGCCATTACTCGTCCGGACCCGTTATAGCGGTGTTACGAATGGTACACAAACTTATCATAGCTCCACCCAGCTACACTGGCAACCAATCACTACGAACATCTGGCCTTAATCTTTTGGGGCGGAGCTTGGCGATTGTGCATATAAAAGGAAATATTTTTCAGTTGGGGGTAACAGTAGCTATTTTCGGGTCAGTGAATAATCATTCCCTCTGCCAGTGCATTCCCTCCACCATGGACCACGAACTTTACGTTTTTCCGGATTTGTATGAAGAAGGTGACACTGCAGCAGTGACTGCAATTAATCTTTTTAACGCGATTGACCGTGATGAATTATTTCCAACGCAAACCGTTGAAGATATTTGCAGTGACGCTCCTTACAATCCGACGCAAGGGACTACCATAGAAATGTAAGTGTCTATAATTTTATTTTTGTTCACAAGAAACATGATTTTATATATATGGAGGGTTGTAGTATCTCGTCAAATACTTCATTTAGATACTCACCATTTTGCTAAAACCGAAATTTTTATGGCAATCTTTTGCGTGTTTTAAATGTTATTCGGATTTGCCTCTTAAATGAGTTTCGAACCAAAGATATCTTCACATAATGGGGTGTGTCTGTATACTCTGTATATGTTTTTATTAAAAAAGAATCAATATGAGCATTATTCTTTCTCCTTTAAAGTCCGATGAGGATTTGACACGTGTTATATAATCTTTTGAAGAATCTCGTGTCATGAATACGGAGAATATACTGATCAGTCAGCATAATGAATGTCACACCGAAATAATGTAAGTGTTTTTCGATCGTTTTGGGGGAAGAAGACTCAATATATTTTCATAAATTTATTAAATGAAAGAAATCAGTACAATAACCATCTTAAACTACAGAATATACCGTTACAAATATACACACACGAACAAAAACATTATACTATACAACGAGTACGTACAATTGGAAAACGGATTTTTATCTGTCTGCATACCATTTCATCGTTTCGGCGAGTGTGACACGGGTCAAATAAATTTTAAAAATTTATAAATTCTTTATCACATGACATATGCATGAGAAATGAGACGCAGTACATTCCGCAAGTATTGCTAAAATATCCATGCATATGAAACGGGTTCCATACAACTTCGGGAATATGTAACTGAGCGAGAAATTTTACAATAATAGGGTCACTCCAGGGTTGAGTACCGAGTGAATCAAAATAGTACAGGCGCTGTCTATTTTTAAAATAGACAGCGATCCAATGAATCCCTTCATTACCGATAACATCTGTGTTCACAATAAGACTACCGCATTCGCGCGTACTTGGCAAACTCAATGTTTCATTCTTCGCAAACACACCGATAAATTTGGAACGTGTGACTCGTTCACTATTCATTACTTTCTGAAGTGTATTAGCATCCATTTTAAAAGTCAGTGATAACGCTCCTAAATCTATCTACTTCTATTAGGGCTTGCGATTCGAGATATACTAGTACACTAATAGGCGCGTCTATAGGCTTGGTGAATTCCAGTCTCACTGAGATGTTTCCGCTCTGCTGTGGGCTTAAATGCGTATTTACGCTAGCAGATAAGTCAGGTGTAATGTCAAACGGATAAAGGTTAAATTGATCAATGAATTCTTCCTGCGTTACCCCATTACCAAGCTCATCACAATCACCTGCAATATGGGTCAGATTACTATAGGCTCTGGCACAAAGAGGTAACACAGCGTCTGATGAATAGTCCGTATCCATTGTTCCACCCAAAGCAATGCCATTAACGTAGAGTTATATTTTTAAGTCCGAAATTCTCGAATTTAAAGGCACTCTTTTTATATTTTCCATTCATTCACCGAAGCATGGTCCTGCATTCCGATTAATATCCTTTTAGGAAGATTTCCCAGGGCAAAGTTTTCTATCTGCTTCGATGCCAACCCTGCAGGCACCGTATATAGTTTGATTTGTACTCTGTTAATAGGATATTTCACTGTAGCGTTTAGTAAATTTTTCTCAATTTCTAGTTGTTTTGGTGAACTTAATTTCACTCGCCGTACGCGGAGGTATGTGTCCATAATGTGAACCACAACGGGGTTTGCACCTTCTTCTTGATCAGCATCCAGATTTAAGCAGATCTCAGGACTCGTGCGGGTGAGCTTTATTTTCATATCCACCCCGTTGACAAGCAACTTTTTCTGGAAAGTGAAATCTGTGTGCAGCCGTCCAAACACTCGTATATTTTCTTTTTAGAATTTTTAAATTTGTCCTTTATACTACTTTCATCTTTAGTTTGATAATATCCCTCGACACTTAAAAAGGTAGCCTTCGCTTCTTTGGAAAAGTTGAGGACATTTTCCAGATAGGCTCGTAGATGATAGTACCCCGTTCCTGCCGATATGTTGGTCTGATTTAAATATACGTCACACTGGTTGAATATAGAGTGCAGAAAGTTTGTTTCAGTGTATACAGCATATTTGTCATCGCAGACCGTTCCATCAGAATGGGCTATACGTAGCTTAGCGTACATGTGCACACAGCTTGAATCAAAAACGTAAGGGCCTGAGCTGGGTATCACGAATTCTATAGGTGCACTTGGGGAACTAATTGTGTTTAAAGGGTTAATTGTAATAAAATCACTGTGCTCAATAGAAACTTGAGTTGGAGGCAGCTCAAAAAGGGACAGCTCCGATTTACAGCATTGTGAACTACATGGGTGGATGAAGCGTGCCATGACGAGTTAGAAATAGTGCCTCCTCTCTCGACAAGTAGTAAACAAACTATGATTCATGAGATCAATGTCCTTAGCTTATATCAGTCAAAAAAGTGGTCAACCATAGGTTTCATTCGCTTACAGCACTTCTTTTTTGATATCCTTTTACGTTTAATACCACGTGACCCCTTCTTCCGGGCAGCCCTCTTCTTCTTCCCGCCACCACGCATTTTTCTCTTTGCATCTTTGATGATTTCGCCCCGTGTACGCTTTAAATGTTTTTTTAGAGCTTCTTTAGGTTTAGCCCCGGCCAATATGTCTTCTGCAGTGTTAAGACCTGATTGTAGCGCTTTCCTTCCGAGGTATCTGGCACCCCTCTTCTGCAAAGGAACAGCCGTACGTAGTATGGATGAAAAAATGGATCCAAGTCCACTACCGCGCTGGTATCTCACCCCTCGATAGACGGTGAAAGGCTTTCTATCCATTATAACTCAGTGCGTCGAAAGTGTAGCTTCACTGTTAAGCTCCCGTTACCGAATGGGAAGTTTTCACCCTCAATCGTTCTTATATATATTGAGATATTGGTTAGTAAATTAGTTGCGACATTCACATAATGGGGTCTGTCATATGTAATACTCAAACTCCTTCCTCTATGGTTGGGGATGTGAGCAATGCGCAGTAGGCGTGCCTGGGTATCCCCAACAAACTGGTGCTCCACTATATTACTGTAAATATAGCACATGTCTGGGGACTGAGAGCTTTCAGCCAATTTCTCCATCTTCAATTGATACATTAATCTGGACAAGTCATGCTGTGTCTCGTGAAGTGTGTCTCTTTGGAAAGCTGCGCTATATCGGCCATTGGTTAGAATTTTGAACATTCTACGGTCTTTAATACGTCTGTTAGTCTTTGATTTTAGGATTAGTGTATGTGCAGTGTTTCCTTTGTTTACGATTTCGTATACTAAATCATTCGTAAGGTTTGAGTTTCTTAAACTTACGTTTAAGTCCTCGACCGAACCATATTGACCCGGTCCTAGTCTTACTTCTGTACTGTAATACCGTGCAACCTTAGTCCGAGTGATACGTATAGTTTTATCCATAGCTACACCAGCTTTTTCACACTCGTCAATGTCTCTAAGAATCGTAAAAACGGTTTCTTTATGTTCAATATTTAAAAAGATGGTGTCCAGCTGAATTTCGCATATCCCCACCTCATACGAATCACGGCCCAATTCAATGTGCTCGTGGAGTTCTGTTACAAAGTTGGCTAGTGTGTTGTTAGGGTGTACAGACAGGGACGAGGAGGAAGGGAGTGTGACGTAGAAATGGTTAGGAGCCATGTTGCATTCTATTTAAGCTTCATTATTGCATCAGCTTTTATATAGGTGTTGAAGCTTTCTGGGTACCCTAGCCATTTCACCAGGTACATTTTTCTCTTTCCTGAACCTTTGCTTCCTAAAATTTTCTCAATTTTAAACACATTTTTTCCTAAATTAAACGCAACTTTCTGCAATTCCTCGCGGTAAAAGCCTCCTGAGATTTCTTCCCCATTCAAATCTTCAATGTAATACATCATTATCTCACCTTTAGGTCTCATAGCCCTAACTTTAAAAATCTCGCGTGTCCATCCTTGCTCAAAACCCTTTGCGAATTTATTCCCCGAACGCGACAGCCTTACATAATCATTGATTTTGAAGCGCGCCGAGTGTGGTGATGGTGGTGATCCATCTTTTCTCGGGAGCGTACCTCTTTCTAAAACTTCGTTAGGTGTTGTCCCAATCGTGCGATGGTGTGAGCGGTTGTAGGATGATGCCAATGATTCCAGGATGTCTAGAAATCTGTATGTGTTTTTATGTGTAAAATAACAGTGCATGGGTTCCTTTATGGTGCGTTAAACTCTTTCAGCTAAAGAAGCCTTATGTATAGAATTGGTTGTGTAATAGCTGATATTAAACTCTGTCAACATGTTCTGAAAAGCATGGCCTATAAATTCCTTCCCCATATCCGTGCAAAAATAGCCAGAAACCCTGTTTTCTTTTAATATTAGCGTTTTGGTGGCTTTAGCAACTGTTTCAGGTGATTTATTTTTCAGAGGAACTAGCCACAGATATCTAGAGAGTACGTCTATTATGAATAAAATGTAGCGGTAACCATCGTTATACACAGAATATCTTTGCATGTCTGTCAAATCTGCTTGCCAAATAGAATCAATCGAGGAAGCCGTTGTCTTGGCTGTTTTAAACCTTTTTCTCACAGGCTTATGAAGCGTATAAGCGTCCTGCTCCCTCAAAAATCTTTCAACATCTTTTTTTCCTACTCCGTAAACACCTCTGTACAATCTATCTACGCCGCCGTAGGAGGCTGGGTTGGAAATGTCATAATAGGTTTAGTTAATACGTTAGCCATTTGCGTATTTTAGAGGCACGTGGGTAGGGTTGACCGTTGTTTAACCTCTTCTTTCTCCTCTTCAAAGGGTTTACCGCCGGGGGTGACGCGTCTTCAATTGTGTCACATGCGTTGCATGTTCCAAGTCTTTTAACCTGTTCAGATTTCCTATCAACGTTTTAGGGACATTTATTTGTTGTAGTCTTGCTTTATATGCTTCCATCCTGATGGTGATGGCCTATCCCACTTTCTCACCAGATCATGGACAATGTCTACGATATTCGATCCCTGTACCTTTGATCCTTCCACAATGATCTCGCCTGTATCGGTCCATTGTATGGCTGGATCCTCATTCAATAGATTATAAAGACTTAAGCCTTTACTCCTCAATGTATGTGGAGGGTGTTTTTTAATACATGCTCGATATGTGTGTGGCTAATCCCTTAATTTTTGGTTTGGTCAGCTGTATCGTCGGGCACAGATCCTATGTCGCCATGTCCATCGTCCCCGTACTGTGCCTAATAACCACAGGAATCTCTGTAGGGTTCTTATAATTTTCGTACTCGTGAAGAAATTTCTGCAGAGCTTCTTGGTATAAGATTCTTTTCTCATCAGGTGTTTTTTCACTGTTTAATAGGGCTAGCAATTCGCTTTCCATTCTTTTAAGTCTGCTTTTACGGGGATCTAGAACCGTGTCTGGATTCCTTTGCAGTGAAGCGTACACCTCGTGGGGAATCACTACCACTTTCTTCATTATATTAATCTAGTCAGTAAAGGACCCAAAACTGAAAATAAGATGGGGAGAAATGACCCTCCTCTTTGTAAAATAATTCGTTTTTTCTTCGTTACTGTTTGACTTTTACGAGCGAGTGCACGTATTATGTTCTTGTAACGGCGTAGGCGAGCCTTCTGAGGGGGTTTCATTGATACATTGCAATTTATAACGTTAAGACAGATTTCACAGATGCATTGTAAAAAGTCGGCGTCGATATTTTTAATAAACATCTGCTGCATTGCCCGGGGCAGTCGATGATAGATTTTTAGTAATTCACGGTATTTCTTTAGTCTTTTTGTCATTCTGGAATATACATCGTTTCAGGCTCGTTTGGAAATATATTCGTTCGTAGAAGCACCCTAAACGTGTTTCGCGGATGAAGGTCGCAAAGCAAATATCCGTAACGCGTGCTTGTAGCTTCTTTATAAACTTCCAAAAACTCCTTACGCTGATTCGGGAACATTTGATTGGCTAATACCCCAATTTGTGATACATCTCTACGTTGTGCGAATAAGACTAGATATTGTGTATTTAACGACACATCGCTCATGTATCTATTTTTGAAAAATAGATTCTGATTGATGAAGAACACGCTTATGTTAAGATGGTGGGAGAATACTGTAAATGTCTCGGCAAACGTTTTATCCATCTCCAACATGAGATCGTCAATTACAATGACTGTATGTTCATTTCACTTTAACGAATTAACGTCATATACGCCTTTGTGGAACAAAATATCATCTTGGTACTCGTTGAACACTGATTGATACGCCGAATAGCACCATATAACTTTATGCACAAATTTCGAGGACATCTCTCCCTTTTCTTGAATGATTTTAAGCATAAACACAATTTTACCACATCCTGTAGGTCCAGATATAATACATGTGGATGGGCTCGTGAATCTGAATTTTTTCTACAGAGTCCATTTCTAACCGTCACACTCCTAAGTGGGGTTCATTTACAAATATTACAAATTTTGAGTGCTGTTCCTTATATTTTGTTTTCTTTTCCCACAGACCGTGAATGACGATTGAGGTACAGCACCCCATCATTGACATTACGGATGACCTCGACGACAGTGTAGTTGTGATCTCCTCCCCTGCCAACGAACCCTCACCAGCGATACGTAGCACGTCCAAAGCGGAGGTATGATGAAGAGAACCCCACGTCAGGCATAAAGCGACCGAAATACGCGCCGGTTGCCAGTAATATCCCCAATCCCTCACCTCTTACGCACAATCCCCCCAGCAGCACCCCCGCTAATATCCCCTTATTCATCCGCCAAAGTTGCCCCCTTCCGTTAAGTCTACAATATAGATCCCCAACCCTCAACCTCCTACGCAACAGGCCCCACAGCAGCACCTTCCGCTATATATCCCCTAATTCATCCGCCACAGTCACCCCCCGTTCTGTTGAGGATGATATAACGTTTGAGTTGGTGCGCTCCGCAGCCCCCACCCCAGCCTTGACTAGAAATCGGTATAAGAGTCAGGGTCGACTCTAGAGCCATGTATAGCATGGAATTGAGCGCGGGCTACGCCGGTTGTACAGCGTATTGTAGAGTTTGCTCTTCAGAATCGCGACGAGCGTGAAGTCAGACGAGTCTGTCCCTTCGGATTCGGGTCAGATGACGGTGATGTAGATGATTATTGGGTAGTAGTGCCATTTAGACTTTGGCGGCTGAAGATGTAGAATATATATTAGAACGTATAATGCAGCTGCCCAAAGTATAGCCTTCAATATGGACAACGTTCACGGTAATATTGATCGTGTATTCCGTGTTGGCGGTCATAGTGCCATACCGTATATTCTTAACCTCATTCTCAAGCTATTTTATAGACGGCATATAAACGTCGATCGTGGTTGCGGCTTTATAGCAGTAGTCTTGGCTAACATGTTTACTGTACAAAATACACGGGCTCAAAAATTTGGCTGCCTACGGTCGTGGAACGTGCCCGTAACTAGCTGTAGACTGTGAACTTGAATTTGACTGTAATATGGGGCCTGAAGAGCTGAGAATGGTACAACAGGAATGAATGTCCGTATAGTTGTATTTGGGTTGGATGATCGTCGTAGGACTGTGATGTTTTTAAAAGCTGTGTGAGAGATCGTACAAGACCCCTACTTATTTTAGGATTGTCGGGGACAACGTATCTCCCATCCGTAATATAAGGTGGCTTTACGCGAGTTATGACAAAGTCGAAAATATGGGAGACATCATGATTTGTGTAAGGGGTGCCTCGAGTTTGCGGATGATATAGTGAGACATTGTAAAGAATGTCACATGGTATGTGAGCAGTGTAAAAGCACCAAATGTGAAAGCCGTGTAGTTGAAGCTGAGAAGAGAGACTGTGATGTGTGTAGACGCACATTCTTCAATAATAACTGCTTTGAGCTCCATAAATCAATGGCACGTGCAGGAAAATGAGAATCTGTGAATGTGGTATGTTTCACACAATGGATAATTGGGGGAAATTTAAGCACAAGTGTGACGAAATTCACTGTCCTACATGCCAGGTGGAGTATAAGGCGGATGGAGTAAAGCATGTATGTTATATGAAAGATGCTAAGCCTAAAAATAACCCTTGTATAACTGTATACTACGATATAGAAACATATACGAACGCTGAAACCAAAGAGGTAATTCCACATTTACTTGTGAGCCAGACCATCTGTGATGAGTGTATGGGGATCGAATGTGACGAGTGCCCCAAATGCGGTAAACGGACAAACGTTTTTAAAACGAATGTCCACGATAGTCCTGTGAAACTATTTGTGTCCTATATTGTCAAGTTAGCCGACAAGTTCAAAAAAATGACTGTGTATATTCTCGCCCATAACGGGGCAAAGTTTGACACGCAGTTCCTTTATAAGGAGTTGCTTGAACACGAATCCTCTGAGATATTTACAGGTGATCCATTGAAAAGAGGCAACAAATTAATACAGATGCAAATAAGAGGCAATGTACAATTTAAAGACACTTTATTATTCACACCTTGTAAATTAGCAAAGCTACCCAAGGTGATGGGGGTAGCAGCTGAAGTTTCCAAAGGATACTTCCCTTACACTTTCCTCACCAGCGAGACTTTAAACTACGTAGGCCCACCACCACCCAAACATTATTTTAACTATGACTGTATGAGTGTAGATGAACGTGAAGACTTTGATCGATACTACAACAGTTTTAATGAAAGTAACCCTTATAATATAGCTGATGAATGTGAGCGTTATTGCGTGAATGATGTGCGCGTGCTTAGAGTATGTTTCCAGGCCTTTAGAAGGATGTACATAGGCCGTTTCAAATGCGATCCGCTGCAAGTCGCAACCACCATCGCGTCATTATGTTTTACGGTGTTCAAGAATAACTTCATGCCTAAAGACACCTTAGCCATTATTCACCGAAACAACCCCGCAGTTACGGACACAAGGCTATTTACTGGCTCATACACCTACAGCAACAGACAGGTGTATACATAAAGCACGCCCGCAACACGGGTGAAGTACCCATTAAGATTAATGGTCGTGTTTTTTGGGTTGATGGGTTAAGTGAAAACCGTGTCACTGGTGTGAAGACTGTGTACTCCTTTAACGGATGCTGGTGGCATGGATGCCCCCGTCCTGAGTGCGGAATCGCCGGAGATATCCACGGTAGATCTCCTGCCGACTGTCTTGCATGGACCCGCACCCGCGATCAACTTATAGGATCACAGTTCACTCACAAAGTCTTGTGGGAGCATGAATATGATGCACGGATGGAGACAGACGAGGTGTACCGTGAGGAAATAAACACGATCAAGCGTTCAATGGTGCTGGATCCTCTCAAATGTGGTGATAGCTTGTTTGGAGGACGTACAAATCCATTCAGACTATACTTTCCACCTACGGAGGGCGTGAAGCTCCATTACTACGATTTCTGTTCTTTATACCCATACGTGATGAAGAACAATCCGTACCCCGTGGGCGCTCCTGAGAAACTGGTGGGACCTAACCTGCCCTCCATCAATGAATTTTCAAGAAATTTGAATGATCGTTACTTTGGGCTCTCTTTCGTAGACGTACTCCCCCCACGCAATTTATGGATGCCAATCTTACCTGTCGTTATCGACCACAAGCTCATGTTCCCACTGTGCGTGAAGTGCGCGGAAGAGAATAACGGCGATTGTAACCATATACCCCACCAGCGTAAGATCAGAGGCGTATATACAAGTCCTGAGCTGGCCCTAGCCGTACGCCATGGTATAGAATACTGAAGATACATGAGGTGTGGAGGTTTCAGAAGCTACCCAACCTTTTCACACCATATATAAACGCATTTTTGAAGGATAAGGTTGAGGCATCAGGGTATCCGCGAGGAGTTGATACCGAAGATGAAAAGTCTGCCTATATTCAACGTTACCGCGACCGCGAAGGTATACAACTTGATCGTGCCCAAATTGCAAAGAATCCTGGCAAGCGCTTTAGTGCAAAGTTGTGTCTAAACAGTCTATGGGGAAAATTTGCACAGAATACCGGCAAAGGGAACATTCATTTGGCACAAAGTTATAGTGATGTCTGGGATTATGCCAATGCTCCCGATAAAGAGGTCATGGAGATCGTGAATGTAGGTAATACTTACATAATAAAGTACAACAACACTGAATTGGCCACAGATACCTCAAGGGTTACAAACATACCTGTGGCCAGCTTCACAACAGCCTACGCCCGTATAAAACTTTGGGGTCTATTGCATTCTCTTGGGCGGAGAGTATTGTATGCCGATACAGATAGCGTGATATTCACAGAGAGGGAGGGTGAATACATGCCCGCTATTGGGGAGTTCCTCGGCGAGCTCACTGATGAGATCAAGGATGAGTATGGGGACAACGCATACGCCGACTCTTTTGTCTCAACAGGACCTAAAACTTATGGGGTACGGGTGAGGGTGGGGGAGGATATGAAATATATCGTGAAGGCAAAGGGTATTACGCTCAACCATGCGAATCGGCGGGTTGTTAACTTTGAATCGTTGAAGGATCTAGTGTGCTTGGACGATGAGGGCGAACGACCTCCCCAACTAACTGTAGGCACCCACAATTTTCGGGCGCAGAAGCTGGGGGGCGTGAAGGAACTTAGGGGTACGAAGGTGTGCCGTAACACCTATAGGAAACGTTACCAGTTACCTGGTACCTATGATACCGTACCCTTTGGATACCATAACTTTTGATGCGCCTATTGTTAACTTACTTATGACACGTATTTGTAAATGTCTTGTATATAATCTTTGATGTATCTATTGTTAACTTATTTATTACACGTATTTGTAAATATATATATACTTGAATATCTCGTTTATTAAATCGTATTTGTAAATATATATAACTTGAATATCTCGTTTATTAAATAAATCATGTTTCAATTAGCGTTTCACTTTCTCCTTTGTGTGTGTGCACAGGTGAAAGTTCTAAGCTCCGCCCACTGTTGTGTGTGTGCACAGGTGAAAGTTCTAAGCTCCGCCCACTGTAAGACCAGCAACGTGAGTCATGCTACTATCTGGGATTCCCTGCGTGGTCAGTCGACTGCAGTAAGCCCTTGAGATCAGACGTGTATTCGCCAGCGTAGAAGAAAAAAAGGAGATCAGACGTGTATTCAGAATGGCTACCTTTAATATTGCTTGTACAACGTTTATGAAATGGTATTCAGCAAAGTGTGAGATGTGGTGGATACCGAAAAACTTCCTATTCCCCCCTCCTATGCCTCTTTTAAAACCACATTGGATTGTGCGAAGTTGCAAGATGTACAAATACTCTACGGATGTTCTGGTGAGACCGTTGAAGGCTTTCGTTGCACAGACGATGTGCTGAAGTATGCTGTAGAGCTAAACTTTATAAAGTCTCACATATACCGTGAAGTAAAAGAAACAACGCGTGCAGAAGAGAAGCAGCAGGTATGGATAATGAGTCTTGTGGATGGGTGGTGTGACAAGCGGTATTATGTCATGTTACACCATGTCGATTACTCATACCCTACGACTGAAAATGTGAATCTCGTCATCATGGACAATCTTAAGTATTTTTATCACTATATTAATGTATATCATGATGAGGTTCGTAGTGAGGTTGTGGCTAGTGCCCTGCGTGAGTTTTTAACAGACTTTAGAGACGAGTATCGTTTGGGCAGAAAGGAAAAATATGAGCATATGTTCCTCTCAAATAGTGCGCCGGAGTGTGAAGATGTTTAGTAAAACATTATAAAATGTGCCTAGTTCGTGAAAATTATCCTGAGGGAAACTGTCTGGTGCGTAGTCTGGTAGTGATAAAACCGAAATTAATTCTTGTACGGAAAAACACCTACCCAATATGTACAACAATTCGCCGCACGATTATGGTGCGACTCGCGGATCATACGAGTTCGAACAAGCCCATTCACGTATCATCGAGTCAGCCGCCCATCGAACCGTTCCTGCCTACCTGCGTGCCTCACACGGCTCATAGTTATCTCAGAGCTTGAACCGAGTGGACGTGCGCTCCTCGAATACGATGGAACTTCCTTTGAGCAGCATTCTCAACGCCTCGTACGATGTGTCCGTGACGAAATCGTTGCGCGTGTTCAGGCGTAAATCCGGTACCGTTAGCTATGTACTGGAAACGGAATGTAGACAAACAAACAAACGGGTTTATTTAAGTGTCGAGGAGATGAATAGAATCTTCGTGATAGTTGAGAAGTGGAGTGAAGATCGTTATAAAATACCTGCTAACGTAGGTACAAGAAGAGAGCAGATTAGTGACGCACCCTCATACGCCGTTGTATGTACGTTGTGTATAAATAACGATCGGCCATGCATTGATATACGGCTGATGTGGAAGAATGCTTCTGATAATAACGCTCTTGTTCCTACGCGAAACCGTTTCATCCTCGACAGAATGTTTGAAATCGTCGGATTCCGCAAGCTGAAACCTATATTAGACGCGCGTGTTACGGATATGCTTTATTTTGATACAGTACTTGAATACGCATACACCGCTCTGCTCGATGGGTTTACCGAGTGTAGGGCTGAACAAGGTGAGAATGGTCTAGAGCTGGACGTTTATTTAAAAAGTTTAGACTCTTTGAAATACCATGAACTTTGGTACAAAGCAATTGATCGGTACAAGGCTGAGCTCACCTACACCGTTCACCCTGAAGAACTATTTCTTTATATAACGCGCAGTTGTCGTAACGATTTAGAAGATTATTTCAATTGCCGCTATGTTGAGTGAAGACGAGTTCACGATTGAAAAGCTCGGGTCGGTAGAAATAAACCCTCGATTGGAAAAGCGTGTTTATAAACTTGTGTTTAATAATGTAGCTAACGATGAACTCTTTGTGCGTGCTTTTGATTGTATTCTAGACGTATTTAAAGATGACTTACCAACCGGTTGTAAAGTGGGAACAAAAATAGTACTGAACGATATGAAAGCCCTTCATATCGAGTACAGGTTTCCCTATACTTTAAGCGGTGAAATATTATTAAACCGCATATACTGCGTAATGCAGAGCAATAATGATGTAATTGTAGACTCGATTAAGTGCGAGTTTAGTATTTTGAAAAAAAAAGTGAAATGTATTTATATATTTAACATATTTGTGTGATATTTCTCCTGTACTGTTATATTGAAGGATATATGATTATATGCATATTCCTCGTTCATTATTGATCATTCAAATGTATATTTATTTCTATATATCTCCATAATTGTGTGTGTGTGTGTGTGTGTGTGTATCTCTCCTGTACTGTTATATTGACGGATATATGATTATATGCATATTCCTCGTTCATATTTCTATTATATTGATCATTCAAATGTATATTTATTTTCTATATATCTATAATAAACAGAATGATGCAATGTTGTTTTACTTAATTCTTTTGGTTAATTATATCATGTTACGCCTTCTAAACCCACTAGCGGAATTGTAAACCAACTTTTAAGAAAATAAATGGTACAATCTGGCAACTGTATACCTGAACAATGGTATCTGGCAACTCTCCATAATAATGTATACAATGAAAAGTGGTATCTGGCAACTTAACCTGAACAAGCCATTTACGCCTTCTATGCCAACTGGCTGATTATGAGTCTATAATAATGTATACAATTAAAATGGTATCTGGCAACTCTCCATAATAATGTATACAATAAAAAATGGTATCTGGCAACTCAACCTGAACAAGCCATTTACGCCTTCTATGCCAACTGGCTGATTAGGAGTCTATAATGTATACAATTAAAATGGTATCTGGCAACTCTCCATAATAATGTATACAATAAAAAGTGGTATCTGGCAACTCAACCTGAACAAGCCATTTACGCCTTCTAAGCCAACTGGCTGATTAGGAGTCTATAAGACAACGCCTACTCGGCTGAAGTCTTAATATGCACTTGGCTCCTGCCAGGTGAACACCTCTCCTCCTTTCTCTCCTTCTCCTTTCTCTTGGGGGATAACGCCGCCTCCAAGTTTCATGACCCCTTGTTGCACATGCAGCATCCCCCCTTTGGGTTTTTTGCTTTTTTTGCAACCCCCTACCCCCTTTGCAACATTGAGTTGTTGCATAACCCCACCCCCTTTGCAACATTGCAACATTCCTGCACTCTACCCTTTTTCGGCTATACTACTGGCCTTCATCACGACATAACTTTTTGTTCTATCCCAGGAATTCAGGACACTTCTCTTTTGTGAGAATGTCATGAATAAAACCTAAATCGGTCTCTTCAGCCCTCCTGCAGGCTACATCCTGTAAGGTTGGAGATCATCAGTGAGATTAGGCTCTGGCTTATCTGGCATGTCAGGCTTTCTCTGGAACTCCATATGTGGTAATTCCTCGAACTGTTCATCTTCCACGGGGAGGGACATGTCTGCTTTACGCAGTCGGACAATAGCTTCCACTTCATCAGTTTGATCATCATGGGATGGTTGCGTCACGATCATGGCAAGGGAATGTGTAGACAACTTACCATTGGGACAGGATATGTCTGCATCAAAATTGTCAGCCACGATCTGAACCAGACCATGGTCTGCACTGTGAATTCCTTGTAGCTTTGGGTCAGCAGCTGCTGCGGCGGCGGCCGACTTCTTGAAACACAGAACCTCGCTGTAAGCTGCAAGTGACCCTCTAGTCATACATATGATTAATGATTGATTTAGAGTCCCTAAGTAACACACCAAGAGCTACCTGCAGAGATGTTGGTTGGTTAATCACCACACTAGTCACGATGTTTCCAATCATAAGAGCTGGGAGAGTCCTGTGTAATTTCTGAGACACAGCTGTTAGTAGTGATTGCAAGGTTGGTGAAACAGAGTCTGCAGCTAAATCAGTGTCAATATGCTTCATATATGTGGTTTTATCATAATGCACTGCCTTGTATTCCGTCACAATCTGCTTGGCTACAGTTTTTATACTATGGGTCATATCATTTACATCGTCATTCTTAAGCATCCTTAGATTCACTGAAGCATTGTTATTGAATGTGATGATATTTGCTTAGCCGGGTGAAGAGAGAACTAATAATTCACCACTAAAGTAATTAAGGAATTCATCAACTAAACCAGTGCGGCTCAATTTGTAACCAGAGTGATCGATATACTCCTGATGTAACTGAACCGAGTTCCATATGCGTGTCCTATCACCTAACATATCTATAATATGCTTCAGTCCCCGATCATCCTCTCCTTTAGAAGTTGAAGGAGACTGATTATCCAATAAGATGTTCTTGTTACCTAGAAATTTACATATACAATCCCTCTGATACCTTGCATCCGCTGCGTGAAGGTCAGTGATGCAGCTGTCTATTCGCACTCTGACTTCAATCGCCCAGGAGTCGGCGCGAGCATTGCATTTATCAAGTAAATAATCCTTATAGGGTTTCCCATCCTGCTTCAGTGAATGGGTAGTGCGACAGAGATGTGCTGGGAGCCACCTATCAGGATGTTTTGGGTCTTTCTCGATATCACAGGCCTTCCCACAATATAAACACTGCTTCGTGAAATCAAACGGGTTTCGAGACCGACGAAGTTTCTTCATTGTTTGGGGTTCATCAACATCTAACTTGTGTTTCGCAAAATTAGTTACGGATGCATATCTAGACACACAGTTCTTGTGGAAATGTATCTTTAGTTCCTCATTGTCTGCTAATTGCTGTTCAAGTTGTGTACATAGTCCATCCCCATAGGTCCTGCTGGCCTTGATTATAGGGTGAATACGTGAATTCCCATGGTTACAGGAAGCCTTTATACCGTCATCGCACTCCTCCCCATATTGAAACTTGAATATGCACGCCTTGTCCATCATTCACCTGGAAAAGAATAAAAACATTAGTCTTCTCTCCTTCATATAATTGGTAATGTGCATATATTTGGCAGATATCAGGGCACTGATTGGCCTCTGTGGATTTTTAAACATTGATATATATAATACTTGGCCTTATTGAGCCCTGTAAGATACATTTTTAATGACAATATGGCCGCCATATTGATTTTAATCAATCCTAGAGTAAAAATTATCATAAAATTAGATTTGCCATGGCCCAAAAAATAGAAAAGCATGTATTATTTGAATTTGCATGATGTGTGGTTGTGAAGAAATGCCGAAAACTGATTTTCGGGTATATTTTCGTATTCTTGGTGGCCAAAGGGTGTAACCTCCACCCCACCCCACCCTTGGATCTCATTATATACAGCCCAAAGATGAACAATCAGCAGAGAAAAAAACTTTAACCGAGAATTTTGGGTCATGAGGTTCGGCTTTCAGACGAAAGTCTGCACCCTCACCACATCGTAGTCATATGCTAAATAAACACAACACCACACACACACACACACACACATATTATATATATATATATGATACACACAGACCGTGCATGGAAAAAGACTCTTCTGGGAAAATTAAATCCACTATAGTCCGAATAAGTAATGGTAAATGACCTGACTATAGAGGATTTAATTTTCCCAGAAGAGTTCCTTGATCCATGCACGGTCTGTATGTATCATAAAAAACCTTAGGAAACCATTCTGAGTTCATTCCCATATATATATATATATGGGTTCTAATATGTATCATAGCCGGATCTAGTGCATGGGTCGGCGACGTCTGCCCCCCCCCCCCCTTCAATTTCTTGGAATAGATCATGCTAATTTTATTTTATTCAAATTCTATTTTCAGTCTTTATCCGTATACAATGTACTTCCAAATTTGTAGTTATAATGGCTGTCATAGGTGCCCTTAGCACTGGTGCAGCCATATCACTATTTTTATCTTCCACATAAGCAGCAGTGCTACCGCTACTGCTACTCCAACACTATATATATATCTCGTAAACCGCGTTGATATTTAGTGCGTTGGTCTCTCTTTACACGAAAGTCAAGCTGTTGTCCCCGCCTCTAGGTCTGGCTTGGTGGAGGAGCGAGTTGTTTTCTTGCGCCCTCCACCGTACATAGCCAGGTACACCCTACTCATCTAGTACCGTCCTGAGTCAGGCATCTAGTCTTCTCTTGAAGACTTCAACTTTGACCCCTGTAACATTTCTGAGGTCCTTTGGAAGCTGATTAAAAAGTTTTGGCCCCCTGACAACCAATCTATTTTCTTCAGTATTGAGGAGGTCTCTTGTCGGGCCTTTAATTTGGGAACACTACACATTCTGCCTTTCCTATTTTCCAGTGTTGTTTGAATGGTAATTGGGTTTAGTTTTAGGTTTGGTACCAGTTTTTCGATCATTTTCCATATGTAGATTATGGTGTACCTCTCTCTTCTTCTTTCCAGAGAGTACAGATTTAGTTTACGTAGTCTTTCCTAGTAGTTGAGTTCTTTTGGGTGTGTATATACATATATATATATATATATATATATATATATATACACGATGAGACACACACAGAGAGAGAGAGAGAGATATTTGTGCTTTAGATCTGTGTAAATACCTTACCAAGTGCTGTGTTGAAATGACCCTCAGAAGTACTTCATTATTAAGCTACTGTCAACAGAGAATGGTCAAATACAACAAGGCCTTCGGAAGCGGTCAGACCAGTCAGACTTTGGACTGACCAATATTCAGCTAAGCCATAGGTCTTTTTCCACGGGCCGCTATTTTATTGATCGAACTTTTTTTAAAAATATATACTTTCATTTGCTCTAGGCCTGTGTGGGTTGAGATGGTAAACTTTCTCGTAGACTGTTTGACGAATTCAAATTTAGTGTCAACTTAATCGCTAGAGTGATAAGGTACGTGTGTCTGCTGCACTGCTTTTGCTGTTTTATTTTTATATTGTATATTTATCTATCATTAAATATACAAATAGCCGTCATTTGTTCAGAAAATAGTTAAAACAACTCTGAATATATATATATATATAATATATATATATATATATATATGACTTAAAACTCTTTGAAATATGCACAATGATGAATGGGCTAGTCTTTTCTGAAAGAAAGTACTGCCACTAGGTTCTTCCTGCAAGGTACAATAGATTTGCCCTCACTGCTTCGAATTAGAAGAGTTCCAGCTAAGCTAGAAGAGCATTGTATTCCACCAGAAGGTCCCTAAACACCTGAAGATCTTTACAGAAAGACAGATTATGAAGCTCTGAACCTCATTATAATACCCATAACTGAGAGGTTTGACCAAGCAGAGTGCAAAATGTATGTCCAGTGTAAAGAGTTGCTTCTCGATGATGCAAAAGGATAGACATTCACAGCATAATTAGAGAGTGTAACCTCATTCTAGGGCTCGGACTTCCTTCCTGCAAGACTACACACGTACATCTAGCAACCTTCAGTATGAACTTTGTGTTCACGGTACCCTTGAGCAGTTAATCCTACTTGATGTAGTTATATGCACGCAATCATTGACACCTGGCCAGTAATCTCTTATCTCCTCTGTGATCACATAAGCAAAGTTAATTATAGTGATACCAGCCACCATTACATGTAGTGAGCGCTCGTTTAGTAGTCTCGTGCGTATTAAAACTTATCTGAGTTCAAAACGACTCAGAAAAGGCTTAACCATTTGATGCTATTGCATGCACATAAAGAAAGGTGCGATCAAATAGGTTTAGTTGATGTTGCCTATGGAAATGTTCAGAGTTCTGAAGATAGGTTATTTTTGTTTGATAAATTTAACACATTGTACTTTGCCAAGACCATAGTTCTGATACGATCCAAGTTCACAATAACTGAAAGGGCAATGATGCATACTTATATTGACATAAAACCAGTGAAATACCTAAAGTGTTTGATATGGTCAGTCATGAGATGAAATAAATCTTCAAACTACTGTTGTGGTGAATAATTGAATATTAGTTAATTTAAATAGCTGATTGGTTTCATGAAAGAAAGATGAAGTCCGATAATTGAAATGATTAATTATGCAGAGATTGCTATGCTGATGTGGTGCCCATTCACGGACAGGATGCGAGGAAATTACAGCAGCATTGGTTTAACATTTGTTGGTAGGTAAGGTACTAAAAAGAATTATAAAGCATAATATAATCTTGTTTCATGTTTCATGATTATGCTAAGAAACTAGGCTGTGGCTGGGGTTATCTAGCTGTGTTACTAAACATAATACTTAAATACCATTTAAAAAATCGGTTGTGATGTTCGGTACAATAAGGAAAGCAATAAGAAAGAACTTTATACATTTTAAAGAATGAGGAAACCTGTAAACTGTAGATACTTGCCTTGCAGGCAGGAAGGAGGGACCAATTCCGAATCTCCGAGGCTGCTGAAACCTATACTTTTTGAAAAGCCTATGTAGTGTGTAAGCTGCATGTTTATATAGTGAGGAATATGGATATATATATATATATATATGTGTGTGTGTATGTGTGTGTGTATGTGTGTGTGTGTGTGTGTGTGTGTGTGCGCGTTTGAGAGCATGCTGCACTGGCTACTCACAGGGTAGATGAGACACGGAAAAAGAAAAGCTAAGCAGGAGAGTGATGGGAGAAACAGGGTTCAAACACTTCCTGTCTTCTGCTGGAATGACAACTAGAAACTCCTTATGTGTGTATATGTATATATATATGTCATTAGACGAAAGCGCTTGAGCACCATTTTGTGTTTCCTTTCCTTCGTGGTTTTATTCATCATATATATATATATATATATATATATATATATAAAATAATATGTCTTTAGACGTGACTTGTGTAAATATGCATGGATAGTTATTAAGCTTTTGGTATTAAATACTGTACATGTGTAAAATGTGTATGGCTGGTTATGTACATATATTGTGTTTGTAACACTTTTGGCCAAGCATTTTACAGATGGGGCTGATAATTCGTCAAAATTCACACAATAACAGAGTTACCTCCGTGAAACTCACTAGTCGTTTTCTTTAACTGTGTGATATCAGTTCGAAATTTAAGACATACTTGCTTATTTATTTCGCTGTTTTGTATGAAAATGATAAAGAATAAGTTTATTGGCAGACCATTATCCAAATGACAAATATTAATAATACAATGACAAATCACACTGAGAATAGAAATATATACAATTAATGAGAAATAATACAGTAATGTCGATGTTAGGTGAGGCTGCATGCAGCCGATTTCATACCATAAATTCCATAGCTTAGAGGACGTATGGCAGGATTGGCAAAGAGCTTGGCTAATCGGGCTGGTTGATTTTTTAATTCGTTGCAATAAAATGTAGTCTTGTTACCTCAGGGAAAGTCACTGTGGGTAGCAAGCTTTTGCGGAACTGAGTATCTCGGTGTAATTTATGTAGGAGTCTAAAAGATCTTTTGGATTGCAAATTTAGGGTTTTGCCAGAACCTTTTTTATAAGCCACCCAGAGTTGCTGTCGTATATATTACTGCAGAAAGGGCGTTTCTTTATCTTCGCTTGTACAGAACCGAAAGCTCCTTATAGTCATATTCGCTTTAACACAAAGGCTTCGAGATTTTCTTATATCTGAGTCTTCAGTCAAGATGTTTGACCCCAATACTTAAATTCTTGTACTTCATCATTGTATATATGTTATTATAAATTTAATATGGGAACTTCTCTGCCTTCTAGTTTTGTAAATAAAATATTGTGATTCATTCTATCATGTGCCTTACTTATATCTAGAAAACAGATATAAATAACTGAATTACTGTCAGTGTATTTAAATATAATTTCCTTAAGTACGTAGATACACAGATCAGTTGAGAGGGACCTTTTAAAACGAAGCTGCTCAATTACTTCATAAGTAATCATTTAAGCGGTGTGGTAACAAAAGTTTCTCTAGTGGCTTTGAGAAGCATGAGGCGTTAGCAATAGGTCTGTAATTATTGCTGGATAGAATACCCCATACTTATTATACACACACACATATATATATATACACACATATATATATATATATATATATATATATATACACACACACTCTATATATACATATACCGGTACACACACATACATATACACACTATATATATATATATATATATATGATGAATAAAACCACGAAGGGAAAAGAAACACAAAGGGGTGCTCAAGCGCTTTCGTCTAATGACATCCTCAGGAACATTAGTGTTCCTGAGGATGTCATTAGACGAAAGCGTTTGAGACCCCTTTGTGTTTCTTTTCCCTTCGTGGTTTTATTCATCATAAATATTTTTCACGTGTCACTTTCGTGAAATAATTTTTCATATATTATATATATATATATATACACAATAGAGATAGGGGAAGGCTATATTATCTCGGCTTATTTACGTGTGCTGTTTCACAAACTGTATAGTCTAAATATCATTACATACATACAAATAGCAGATCATTAAAAATTTTAAATTACGTTGCCTTTAACGTTTAAAGAGAAATTTCTTTAAACACTCAATTTTATAACAATATTTGATGTGCAGTAAAATTATTTGTTCATATACCAGAAGATATTTATAAATCGATTTAATAACAGAAAATTACATATTTAAAACTAAATAAACAATTAAACATGTGTTATGAATTTATAAAAAGTTTGTGTTTGAGCTTCAGATCGGATGAAAATAAGTCAGTTTCTCTTAAAAAAAAGAGAAATAATTTATGTAAATTAAAATAATAAACATTCATTTTATTTTTCATAATACAGATATTAAACAAAGAAATTGTTTTTGACTTAAAATGTGTTTAACCTGATTTTGTTTTTGTGATGTTCGCATTAGTTAACATACGAAAACGATGCGATAGATTTACATTCGAAGAGGTAATGTGATATTAAATTATAATAATACTCTTTGAGAATACAATACAGGTCATTGTATGTTTTGTAACCCATACAGCATCACATATGCTGTAGGTACGCAAAACCCTTTTTTCAAATATTTATTTTTAGTCCGGTTGCACGGGGTGGGAATCCTGCATTGTTTGTTATAAAGCAAATCTTGACATATTTTGAAAGCTTATACCACCCAATTCAAGAATCCATCGGGCGTACACCTGATCCCCGCTTGACTTTTTCAATATGGCCGCCATTTTCCAAGATGGCCAGCAAAACTGAAAAATCCCATATCCTGGTCAATACTTGATGGATTTTGATGATCTTGGTGTCATTTCTAGGGGTTTTTAGGATGAGTCGATGTAGAGGGGTTGCAGATACTTTGGGAGTCGTTTTGACCCACATTCGTCAATACTCAAGGTCATTGGAGGTCAGACGCCCCGGGAAATAAGGAATATTCCATATCCCGAGCAGTCGTGGAGATATGTTGGTGATCTTACTGTCGTTTTTATGGTTTTGGGCGAGACTGAGTAGTTCTGTAGGCACACGATAACAGTAGGATATCATTTTTCAACTCCATGGTCAAGTCAAGGTCATTTGAGGTTAAAGTTTGGCCTTGAAATATGATAATGCCACAGTTGACATCACTGTATTTGCTTTATTTCAGTGACAATTTCTACAATCTAGCTAACTGCTGAGCACTTAACATCTTTTCTGCAGATGAAACCAGATCATAATGCTTAAATGACATAACACACATTATATGGATATTCAGATATAAACCACAATTTATGCTGAAGTGCAGGGCACATGCATTCTATGGAAGGTTGCAAAGCTACAAGATATGACCTCGTAAGCAAAACAAAGCTCACACCTAGCTGGGGGATTGGCATTGACAACTTTGATGCAGTTATTCACATTAGGTAACCATTTATTGGGGCAACTATCAAAAGACATGGTTGTGTCAGGATCGTCAGGATCATCAGTCTGCTCTTCGTTTGCGTTTTGGGTCATTGGATTGTTGCAATCCAAGCTGCTGCCACATGCACAGAACATTGTGCAAGGGATTCCGCGTCCTATGCAGCCGCAGCGACTCCCCCTGCATGCTGATTGTGATTCACACCGACATCTGATTAGCTTCAGAACTTCATCTGGTGCTAAGCACACTCCTTCACCAAATGTTTTTGGGATGAGAACTCTGTTTGTTTCGTCTCTCTCCCACCCATAATGCACAGGATCAAGTAGTGGTGGGTCACACTTTAGTGCATCGAGCCAGTTCGCCACAGTGTAGTGTTGCCTCTTTCTCGATATGGTCAAAGCATGCATCAAGGGACCCCAGCTTGTCTAGCTTCCGACCCTTCTTGGCTGTGGCAATGGCAGTGGCTTTGCCGATGCCATGTATTGCTGCAACTGTCACAACCACTCAAAGCGTGTAGTTTGAGGATTTGTGGGATGATGTCTTTGTGCTGGGTTACAGTTACTCGGATGTCCACTGATTTTCTGCCACGCACTGGAGACTCCATAATCATGGGACAACCTAGTTTCTTAAATTCATAGAAGTGAGTCAGCATGGCAAACACGTCTGTGTCATCACAAATGATGGAGATGCGGGCATCAGAATCTTTCTCAGCTTGTGCGATAGCGTGTTGCGTTATTATCACGTCAGCCTCTTCATGAGATGATGAGAGCTCCAATGCTGCTCGACTCCTGCCTCGCACAATGGAAGTCGGTATGGTCTGCCATCCTGCAAGCACTAGCTCATGGTCTTGGGTTACAGTTGCGAGATACTCACTGTCAGCAAGGATTTGCTCACAGAGCAGCCTGTTTAGTTGCTCCTTCTTCGCGGTGCACGTGAGAACAGCGTCTCTTGTAGGCAATGTGGTGTTGAGGTCCAGCTTGTGAACTCTGCTGCTTTTTCTTCTCATTGCCCGAGTGCTTGATTTCGGAGAAATCATAGTAGCGATCAAAAGCTAGTACTAGAGATTCATGAGAAAAATGTTTCGGCAGCCATACTTTGAAGGTTTGGACAAATGTAGCAACTGTGCCACTAGCAGGCCAGTCGACTGTCTACAAAACAGCTAACACATCCATGATAACAACTGTTGGTCGACCCCATGTTCGAGAGAATCTTTAACTTTTACAATGAGCGACCTACGTGACAACTTCTCACCACCTAACTCTTTGTAAAGCTTCTCTACTTCAATTTAATTCCATGGTTTCATTTTGTCCTTCGACAATTCTACACACAAAGCAATGAAGGGGCGGTCTTCAGGTTCAACCCTTGACTTATACTGGCAAGCTCTCTCAACCTCAACATGAAAGGTAGACATACAGTCTTTATGGTATCGGGCTTTTTCAGCCGGTAAATCTCCTTTCATGCCCAAGAACCTACTGAATACAACTTGCCCCTGCTCATCATTTTTCAGTTTACACTTTTCTACCAACACATCTTTGTAATTTGTTTTTTTTATCACCAAGCTTATCGGTCAGAAACCTAGATGCTGGAATGCCGTATTGCACCGGAACTTTGATGTCATATTTCTCGGGTATCACATTCTCTCTTTTTCATGAATGCTGATAAATTCCGCTTGGACACATAAGTGGAAACACAGTTCTTGTGACAACAAAGGATTTTTGCTCCATCTTCCAAGAGAGGCTCTAGTCTCGCTCGAACATCTGGCTGCCCTCTGATGTCGCTGCTCTCTATGATTTTCTGAATCCTTCCACAATTTGAAAGACCTTTCTGACCTCCAGGACAGTTACGCAGGTAATCCTTGAAGAAACATTCTCTGCAGCTTTTGTAGAACCTGAAAAATAAGAATTTTGTTTACCCATTCTTCAGAGTACAAATCGCATTGAAATAATTTATCCTCAGCAAATGAAAACTAAACAATGCTCACCTGGTATATTCTCCATATTCAGCAGTCAAAAAACAATTTTAGAATCAGCACAACCAAGACGTCATCAAACCACCAGGTGGGCAGCACCATCAGCAATAATCTCAACAACCTGAAAAAAATAAGAGGAATAATTAGACATATTGGAATTCACCTTACCATGGGGAAAATAATCCCTGATTTCATTTTAAACCCTATAGAACTACTCAGTCTCGCCCAAAACCATAAAAACGACAGTAATATCACCAAAACATCTCCACGACTGCCCGGGATATGGGATATTCCTTATTTCGGGGGGCTTTTGACCTCCAATGACCTTGAGTATTGACGAATGTGGGTCAAAATGACTCCGAAAGTATCAGCAACCCCTCCAGATCGACTCATCATCCTAAAAACCCCTAGAAATGACACCAAGATCATCAACATCCATCAAGTATTGACCAGGATATGGGATTTTTCAGTTTCGCTGGCCATCTTGGAAAATGGCGGCCATATTGAAAAAGCCAAGCGGGGGTCAGGTGTACACTCGATGGATTCTTAAATGGGGTGGTATAAGCTTTCAAAATATATAAAAATTTGCTTTATAACAAACAATGCAGGGTTCCAGTAAATCAGGGTCTGTGCTACCGGACTATTTAAGTTTTCATTTCTAATGTTTAAGGGTATAAGGTTCAAAATTGAGTGTTAAACTCTAATACGATACAGAATATCAGTCTGATGTGGGAATGTTGCACCCCCTGCAGCTAAAAATAGCGGGGGCCCACGAACACGATGGGACGCTGTCGGAACAAAAAGTACTCGAATATTTGTTTGTTTGTTTTTGTCTGTGCTTGTTTGTTTTTTTGTCTGTTTTTGTCTGTTTTTGTCTCATGAAAGACCATGAAAGAATCCCACAGTAGGATTTTTTCTCTTGAAGGAAGGCTAGGATGAATCTTTTTTTTTTTCAAGGAGGAAGGGGGCCTTGCAAGGGGCCCTCAAGTGGCAAATATTCTTCATTAAGGACAGTGAGACCCTATAAATGGGTGAGAAACTTAAGGAAGGGTGGCCCTCCTTATAACGAAGGCGAAGGCCTTCAAAGGACTCCCTCCAGGGGCAGGTTTCAAAGCACCCCGAATTTCTCTAACCAAATGCGGCCATACTACTCGCCTCGACCTAAGGTTGCCTTATAAATATGTCCCCCATTACCTTAAGTTCACTGTAATGAACAATAATATTAGTGCGTGATATTACACAAGTAAGGTTCTATAAGGTTTTATATTTATAATTTTCATTGTGATGTCACAAAGGTTAAGTTGTGTTTGAGTTTGGTTTTATAAAAAAGTAATTAATAGTTTTATGTTGAATAATAGATTTTAATATTTTAATTCTATCCACACACTTTATTATATAATTATCCCATAATTCATTCTCCCAACATTGATATTTAGAGTGTGCCATATATCATCGACTGCCTGTTATGTAGGTGTATTGATACTGATCTTTATGATTTACCTTAATAGTTATTTTAATTTAATGTAATAATTTTTATCAAATTATTTCCGAAGATTTATCGCTTAGATCCCACTGATGATGAGAAACTAATTCTCGAAATGTTTGGCAATAAAATTATGTTCAAAACGTTTCTTTTCATATGAATTAAAAGGACATATTCAAAAATATATTTAGCTATTCGTATATTTGTATCTGAATTATGCAGAAACAATACACAGAACATTTACAATATACATATTATCTCACCCACTTTATCATGCATGACTGGGCCCCTCAAGCGAGAAATCGCTTAGGATCTACAGATCTACAGAAGCTAAGGCTAACAAAGACCCTAAGATCCATTCTAAGGTTAGCCCGAGAGAAAGGAAAGAGTAGGGGGTTAAGAGAAGTGTGCAAAATTTGGGAGTACCGAAATGGAAGACCCACCTAATCTTGGATAAGCCATATTGACATTAAAAAAAAAAATAATAACAATAAAAAATAAATCACAAGGAGAACTTGAACTCTTGCTGAGAAAAATTAAAAAGACACCAACGAAGAAACAAATATGGGATGAAAAGAAAAAAAGATCCCATAGCTAGTAATGGCAACACGGTTTTGGGAAGAAGAAGAAAAAGATCGGGATAAGCTGAATAAGCAGAATGACAGGGAGGAGGAGAGGCGCGAGACGAAAGAAGCCGGAATAAAAATGTTCATTATTGGTGTCAAGAAATAAAACTTATATAAAATTTCAGGGTAAGAACTTCATAAATTTCCCTTCGGTTATTAAATTTAGGTTAAATAAGCTGACATTTCAGCTGTAATTGTTTAACAAAAGAGTATGGAAGTCCTGTTTATGGACAAATAGCTAGGCTGGTTCATCTTTGGCCTAGGTCTTCCATCTCCAACGTAGCCTAGGTTGTGTTTAGGCTACTCTGGTTGGAGCAGGAACTATTTTTTCCATATCTATAATGGTGGCCCGTGCGGGGAAGGGTTATTTTCTGTGAAAACCTTAACCTTGAATAAAATAAAATTAAAACAAACAAAAAAATAAAATTACGCCTTATCAAACATTTTGACATCTGAACAGAATTTATTCCATGTTTGGCTGTTTCAAATATTTACTACATATAAATAATAATAAATTACGAAGCCCTAACTAAAAATAAAAATAAGAAACAATTCAAATAGTTCAAAACTTATCATTTGGTCATAAATGTGGTAAAATTCTAGAATAAGGGTAATCCGAAGCCCAGCCTATTTAACCAAAATAAAGCTTAAGTATTGTATACATAATATAAAATAAAGCTTATTTATAGAGTTGAAAGGGTTTTAGGATTTTGGGGAGTTATTTTTGGAAAAATAAAATAAACAAAATATGGCTGAATGTTAAGCAATTGAAGCAAAGATTAAATCATTAAAAAGGAAGAGATCAGCAAGGAAGGGAGTCATTACCAGGCTCTTAACTAATTTTAATAGCAAAGAAAATCCAAATAAAAGGGATTATGATACTATTTTGGGTGGTTTAAATAGAATTAAACAGGAAATAATAATTATAGACGAGGAAATTGTTACAGAAACTGATGGGTTAAATGTTGGTGAAGAGGCATACACAGCACTTTTGTGTGAACAAGAACAGAATATTTTTTAAATAGATTCTCACATAAATGAATTATATGCTGTTTTAGATAATTACCAAATAATTTAGAGGCTACAAATCAAAGTTTGATTGAAGCATTCAGAAATGCATCCATTTCTAATGATGACAATAAACAACTAAAAGCCAAGTTACCAACATTACAAGTACCAATATTTGAGGGTGATCGAACAAAATTTCAGTCTTTTCTGGAAAAATTTGATAGTTTAATTGGGAACAAGGATTATATATCTGATGTTGACAAATTCAGTTATCTGCTTAATTACACTGGTCAACAAAGATTTTTCATCAGAGTAAAATTTGTGGTGGCTGGATAGCATTTTTCACGCTGATTCCAAAACTGCATTCAGATGTTTTCTAGCACGTGTAGTTTTCAAGATGAAGGCATATATATAACTACACAGATTTAACCATTTTAAATAGGCAAAATACTAACATTTCAACATTTGATTGTGTTTATTTTATTGTGTTTTTTTAGTTTATTCATCTTATTGATTTCAATTATCTTAATTATACATCTTATGTATTTCAGGTGTGAGCTTTTACGTCTAGCAGCATTGTGATTCAGGCAACAACGCCGTGCTTTGTGTGTCAAAAGATCAGTCCAGTCCAAGAACTTGTTGTGTCAAGTTGGTGTACATTTTTTTTGAATTTATAGTTTGCTCAGGTCAGTCAACATGCCTCGACAATGTAAGAATGACCCCTAAAAGCAGTTCTTTTGCATAATGGTAATATAATGCCATCCATCCCCATTGCCCATTCCGTCCATCTAAAAGAGACATATGACAAGATGGATATACTACTTAAGGCAATCAAGTACGACAGTCATCAATGGAATGTTTGTGGAGATCTAAAAGTTATAGGAATGCTTATGGGTATGCAGTCAGGATTCACAAAATTTTGTTGTTTCCTTTGCTTGTGGGGCAGTCGCGCCACTATAGAACATTACACCAAAAGTGACTGGCCATTTAGGTATACATATGTCCCAGGGATAAGCAATGTCCAGTCTGTCCCATTAGTGGATCCCCAAAAGATCTATCTGCCACCTCTTCACATTAAACTTGGTTTAATGAAGAATTTTGTTAAAGCAATGGGTAAAGTCAATTCTGAAGGGTTCCAATACCGTTCAAGGAAATTTCTGAAGGTTACTGCAGCAAAATTGAAGGAAGGAATTTTTGTTGGGCCACAAATAAGGGAGGTTTTGAATGACACTGAATTTGAAAAAGTCCTAAGTCCGCTGGAATTGAAGGCTTGGCTGGCGTTCAAATGGATATGTGAAAACTTTCTTGGAAGCAACAAGTCACCTGCGTATAAGGATGGAGTCAAGAACCTCCTTGATGCCTTCAAAGAAATGGAGTGTCGAATGTCGTTAAAAATTCACTTCCTGCATTCCCACTTAGATTTCTTTCCTGAAAACCTTGGTGCAGTGAGTGACGAGCAAGGAGAGCGCTTCCATCAAGATATTCAGATGATGGAGAAGCGCTACCAAGGATATTGGAATGAAAGCATGATGGCGGACCATTGTTGGATGCTGTATCGTGACAATCCAGGCCAAATTTACAAAAGGAAATCACACTCACAGCGCTTTTAATAAAATAATGTATATATTCTTTATTTATAAGTACATTGAATAAAGTATATGATGTATTTGTTGTTTAGCATTCCTAAGTGTGATCTATACATCCATAAATTTTCTTATAGCAATATCAAAAACTTAAAAATATCAAAACCAGTGTATCTATATAACTATACGTGCTAGGAAAAAATAAAACCAGATTCTGAATCAGCGCGAAATATGCATTAAGAACAGTGTGATCATGTTTGTGATGAGGAAAAAAAGTTTCATTTTGTTGGCCAGTGTTATTTAAAGGGCCCAGCCCTAAAACTGGTTGATGCCTTACCGGCTCTTAAATTACTAGAAAGAAATTTCCTAAATAGAAAAGAAATAGTAAATGATTTAGCAATAAAATTAAAAAATATAAAACCAGCCAAGGATAACCATCAGGATCTGTACAATTTCTATTGTGAAATTGAATGCATGTTAGGTCATCTACAAAATAATGACATAGCTCTAGAGAAATCAGCATGGTTTATCCAAGCCATAATATTTGATTGTTTACCTACCCAAATTAGGGATATTTTCCAAAGAATAACGGGAAATACATACCCTACCCTTGGTGAAATAAGGAATGAATTTCCAAATGTTTTGTCAATGTACAAATCTTCAAAGATTAATTCACAAACAAAGATTGATTCACAAATAAACCAAACAAAGAAAATTCAAACAAAACCAAAGCCACAACCGCAACAACAACAAAAAGACAAATCAGAACAAAAAGTGATAGGTCTAACTCCTACACTACAAAATTTTAATGTTACGACAGAATTTGTACGTAAGTGTAAATTTTGTTCGGCTGATGATCACAATAGCACACGATGTACTAAATATGTAGACTTAGAATCCCGGATAAACAGGTGTTCTCAGTTAAACCTTTGTACTAAATGCACAGCTGCAGGACATACTAACAAAGACTGCAAAACAAAAATAAGATTCAAATGTGTTAATTGTGGAAGTTTAAATCATGTCTCTTGTCTTTGTGATTCATTTAAAAATTCAAATAAACAAAACACAAAGAAAAATGAAAAAACATTTAATGGACATGTATCAATAAATAATGTCAATAAAAATTCTAGTGTACTCCTACCTACAATAACCTTGGATTTAAAAAATAAAAAAGGTGGGACAACTCCTATAAGATGTCTAATAGATTTTTGTTCCCAACAAACATTTGTAGATCAATCATTAGTTAATCAATTAGGCCTACAAACTCATAAAAATGAACAAGAATTGTGTATAACATCATTTGTCAAAGAAAACGAACAGAAAGAAAAATATAGTACAGTCAATTTAGATCTGGATATACCCACAGAGAATAAAACAACAAACATAGAAGCAGTAGTCATTGAACAAGTTGGTCAACAAAAATTTAAAATACCAAATTTAAAACAAGTAATACAACAACTTAAAAAGCAATATAAAATTGCAGATAGAAATTTAAATGATGATACAATAGATAATGTTCAAATGTTAATTGGAGCTGATTATATTCACTTAATTCAGAAGGGCATAGTCAGAATAGGAGATGGGATGGCTCTAGATACTCACTGAGGTATAGCTCCACTGGGACACATAGATAAATATAAAATAACAATGAAAAATAAAAATATATGACTAACAAACTCGCCCTATTATGACAAGGTATTACACAACTCAAATAATGACATAAATACTGAAATATTAAATAAATCATTAACAACTGAAGAATTAGATACAGGTGTACAACAGCTCTGGCTATTAGAGTCAGTGGGGGTGCAAGATGGTGATCATACAGATGAAAATCAAATAATGGTTGAAAATTTTGAAAATACCATCATGTATGAAAATGGCCATTATTCAATTGAACTACCTTGGAAGATCAATAGTCCAAAATTAAATGATAATCCAAAGGTAGCTAAAGGTCATCTCTATAATTTGATAAAAAGATTAAAAAATGACAATAGAATTAAAATGTATGATGATGTTTTCAAGGACCAGTTAGAAAAAGGCTTCATTGAGGAAGTTAAAGATCACTCCTTTAAAAAAGACAACTGCCATTATCTTACTCACACAGGAGTCTATAGAAAGGATGCACCCACAACAAAACTTAGAGTTGTGTATAACTGTAGTCTTAAAGATGGCAATAAGCATAGCCTGAATGACTGTCTCATAGAGGGGCCTAATCTTATTTCAGACCTTGTAAAAATCCTTCTAAGATTTAGATTAGATGACTATGTAGTTGAAAGTGATATAAGCAAAGCTTTTTTGAGAATTCATCTGAAAAATGACTATGACAAAGATCAACTAAGATTCTTGTGGTTTAATGATCCATATGACTTAAATAAAGGGTTTAAAACATTTAAATTTAATGTGGTTTTGTTTGGAGCAAATGCAAGTCCTAGTTTACTGGCTTTAACCATCAAACATCACTGAAATTTGTATGATGAAAATGATTTAACTGTTCAGTTCTTGAAAGATCACTTCTAAGTAGATAACCTTGTAGGATCAACCAAAACAGAGTCAGAATTAAATGAAGTTTACATAAAAGCAGATAAAATAATGAAAGAAGGTAATTTTGAATTAAGAGAGTGGATCACAAATAATGAGAGACTAAATCAAAAAATAAAATCAGAAGACAAAGGATTGACAGAACCAACAAACAGGGTGAAAACATTAGGTATGATCTGGGATTTGAACTCAGATTCTAAAGTTCATGACTCACTCTGCACAAAAGGCTACACCTTAGATACAACAGCTAACACAAAAAGAAAAATCTTATCCGAAAGTTCAAAAATATTTGATCCTATGGGTTTACTCCTTCCTTCTACTATCAGATCCAGGGTTCTTTTACAAGAGTTTTGGAAACAGAAAGTAGACTGGGATGATCCTATAACCAATAAACAACAAGATAGCTGGAAAAGGTTAGCTAAAGATCTCAATAAACTACAAAACATAAATATTCCCAGAGTTTGTGGACACAGAGATACACCCCAAACCTTGCATGTATTTGGCGATGCCAGTGAAAAGGTGTATGGCTGTTGCGCTTACCTTGTAGGTGAGGATGGCAGCCATTTGATCTATGCCAAGGGGAAAGTAACACCCTTAAAACAAAAGAAAACTATTCCTCAGCTTGAATTACTTGCAGGTTATCTAGCTGTTAAAATAACAGGATTTCTCCATGAAGTCTACCATGATGTAAACATCACAAATACATATATTTGGCTTGACAGTCAAATCTGCTTGGCATGGATCAACTCTGATGAGTTAAACTCAAAAAACATCTTTGTCCGTAACAGATTAAGAGACATTAAAGAAGCTAGACAAAATTTGGACATAACCTTCAGATACATTCCAACAAAACAAAATCCTGCAGACTTTCTTACAAGAGGATTATCCTGTAAATTACTAAAATCCAACAAAAATTGGTTTCATGGACCTGAATTCATTCAGGATGAAACAATGTGGCCAGCAGAACAAAGTAATGTAAAGCTTAACATGATAACCACAAATAAAGTTGAGCCACTATTAAATTATAACAATTATTCTGACTTTGGCAAACTTGTAAGGGTAACATCTTACTGTCTCAGATTCATTCACAACTGTTTAAAGAAAATAAATAAACAAAGAAATAATGATAATGAATATGAAAATAAAACCCCACTCTAATAGACAGAGTTTATTTCCACAACAGTTTCGACGCCCACTGGCATCCTCCTCTGGGGGAGGATGCCAGTGGGCGTCGAAACTGTTGTGGAAATAAACTCTCTCTATTAGAGTGGGTTTTTATTTTCATATTTTGACCTTCACGTAGAAAAAGTGAAGTTTTTTGCATTTATTAATGATAATGAAATGTATACAAGTCTAGCTACCAAATATTGGATTAACCACATACAACAAACAGAATACAAAAATGAAATAGATTTTCTAACAATTGGTAAACAAATGAACAAAGTAACCCTCTGTGGTAATAAACTTGAATCTTTACATTGACAGAGATGGCTTATTGAGATGTAAGGGTAGATTAAAAAATCACAAATCACATATAACAGTAAACAACCCCTTCTTCTTCCTAGGTTCCATCACATTACAACCCTAATTATTAGAGAGAAACACAATGAACTTTATCATATGGGTGTTCCACAAACATTAAATGCCATTAGAAAGTTGTATTGGATACCCAAAGGCAGAATGACTGTAAAGACAGTTTTGAATAACTGTGTCACCTGCAAAAGGATTCATTCCAGATCTTTCAGGAAGACCAATCCTCCTGATTTGCCAACAGAGAGAGTTACCTTTAATAGGCCTTTTGAAACAGTTGGCATAGACTATACAGGAAGTTTGACTGTTGGTCTGAGAACAACAGAACAAAAAATGTACATCATACTTTACACATGTTCATCTTCTAGAGCAGTCAGCTTAGACATAGTGAGTGATCTCTCCGCAGAATCATTTGTCTATAGCTTTAGAAGATTTTGTGCTAAGCATTCTGTGCCCAAAATTGTTTGGACAGATAATGCAACATATTTCAAGGCTAGCGAAAACCAAATAAATGACATATTACAAAATTCACATATCATAACATATCTACAAAATAACAAAATAAAATGGAAATACATCCCTGTTGCATCACCATGGTATAGAGCAATCTGGGAAAAGAATACCCAAACAATAAAGAAATGCCTAAAGAAATCAATAGGTAAAAAACAAATTGAATTCTTTGAACTTCTCACTCTCATTAGTGAAATTGAGAATGTTGTCAATAACAGACCTCTTACTTATGTAGGGGATAATATTAATGATGTAGAGCCTCTCACTCCAAATCATTTGATAAAGGGAGAAGTCATTAACCTTCTACCTGATTACAATATCTCCTTGGATGATCCACCTTGGAGTGATAATAATCATGATTTGCAAAATAGATTATCACAAATAACAAATATAAAAACAAAATTTAAAAAGCAATGGAGTGATGAATACCTTGTTGGGTTGAGAGAAAGGCATAAATATATACAAAACAAAGACTGGGTTAATGAAATCAGGGTAGGAGATGTAGTTCTAATTAGACAAAATACACCAAGACAGTGTTAGCCATTAGGTAGAGTTTTAGAACTAAAAACTGGGGAAGATGGATTAACCAGGGTTGTAAAACTTAAAACTGCCTCAGGTGAAACTATAAGAGATGTATCACTCTTATACCCCCTAGAAGTAGGACCAACTACTGTTAACAAAAATGATCATGAAGATGAATCTATAATAGATTCTGACGATAATCAAAATTTGACCCAAACTATACCAAACCTAACCTGTTCAATAAATGATGTAACTAGTCCTACTACTACAATAACCTATACCACAAATAGTAGACCACAACGTTCAACTTCTCTACAAGCTAGGCAGATGTTACAACAAAAGATAAGGGCTGGAGTATCGTGATATTTCCTATGAAAAATAAATTAAAATGCAACACCTTTCATTTTGGAAAGAGTGAGGACTTTATAAAATGCTACACTTTTTATATTAAAAAGTGAGGAAAAACAAAAATGGAATAACAAATAAAACATAAATTATAGGTAATCTAAGATGATTTAACAAATATTAAAGAAAAAATTGGGTTTCACATGCAATTTTTCCTTTCTGGCTGGCTCCAATGTGTGGAAAATTTGGGAGTACCGAAATGGAAGACCCACCTAATCTTGGATAAGCCATATTGACATTAAAAAAAAAATAATAACAATAAAAAATAAATCAGAAGGAGAACTTGAACTCTTGCTGAGAAAAATTAAAAAGACACCAACAAAGAAACAAATATGGGATGAAAAGAAAAAAAGATCCCATAGCTAGTAATGGCAACACGGTTTTGGGAAGAAGAAGAAAAAGATCGGGATAAGCTGAATAAGCAGAATGACAGGGAGGAGGAGAGGCGCGAGACGAAAGAAGCCGGAATAAAAATGTTCATTATTGGTGTCAAGAAATAAAACTTATATAAAATTTCAGGGTAAGAACTTCATAAATTTCCCTTCGGTTATTAAATTTAGGTTAAATAAGCTGACATTTCAGCTGTAATTGTTTAACAAAAGAGTATGAAGTCCTGTTTATGGACAAATAGCTAGGCTGGTTCATCTTTGGCCTAGGTCTTCCATCTCCAACGTAGCCTAGGTTGTGTTTAGGCTACTCTGGTTGGAGCAGGAACTATTTTTTCCATAAGAAGAGAAGAGAAAAAGGGGTTAAGTAAGAAGGAACACTTATCACTCGTGGGTTAACATTCATTCAGAAAAAGAGAAAAAAAGACTCACCATCATCATCCGCCGGCCACTGCCGATAAGTCAGAAAAATAGCACCAGTACACATTTGAAAACTTGTCGATCGATATTTACAAACTAGTTGGTGATTCTATATAATTTGAGTGCGCTGATCTCAAAAACATAGTTAGTTTTTCCCTGTCACGTATGGTTTTCTTACTACAGGGTGTGTCATAAATCCCCCATTTATCCCCATATGTGAACCATCTTATCGAGACCAACATTGGATGGCACATGCTAAACCATAAATTTTATTGTTATAGACTACAGTAACGCTTACATAATAATGCAGGATAAATATACAGTATATAACAACCAGTCCCGTTCCCAGCAAAATACTTTCTCCCCTCACATCAATGGGTGGTTAACATTTGGGGACAGATGAGGTATTACAACACCCCTTGTAGCACGAAATCTTTAGGTGATAGAGTAAAACCTAATTAAAGCAGAATTAAATAGCTGCTAGCTCTTGGACAAGCATATTGCTTGTTTATGAAAGAATAAAAAAATAACTGAAAGAAACAAAATATATTCACCTTCTTTACTTGCAAACATTTCAGGACTTATTCCAAAGACTTAAGACTACGAAGGTAGATCTGACTAATGACGACTAAACCGGTGCTTCTTTGATGTTTTCTTATGCTGTGCGTTAGGTTGATCTCGTTGCAGACACCAGCAGTAATCCGCCATCATATTTGTATGCCATCTTCCTTGATATCTTCTTTTCATGGTTTTGATGTCCTGGTGAAATCGTTCCCCTTGCTCCTCACTGACATCTCCGAGATTTTCGGGAAAACGGTCAAGATGCGAAAATAAGAAGTGAACTTTCAGGCTCATGTTGCAGCCTAAGGCGCAAAACTTTTTAAGCATATTTTCCACCAGTCTTTCATAATTTTGGCTTTTGTAGTTTCACAAGAAGTTTTCAACAACATCTTTGAAACCAAGTCATGCTTCTTTTTCTTTATTGGTCATTGTGTTCAGGAAATGATCGTCTGTCAATAACTTTCTAATCTGAGGACCTATAAAAACACCTTCCTTTATTTTCTCGTAGCTAATCTTTGGATATTTTGAACAAATGTACTTGAAACACTCACCTTCTCTATTCAATGCTTTGAGATACTGCTTCATCAAGCCTAACTTAATGTGCAAGGGTGGTAGGAGGATTTTATTTGGTTCAACTAGATGTTCATGTAAAATGTTCTTTGGTCCTGGGGTAAGATTCTCTCTAGGAGGCCAAGTTTTCCTCTTCCAGTGCTGGTCACTTGCTCGACTATCCCATTCGCAGATGAAACATGGCATCTTAGTGTATCCTGATTGCTGCCCAAGTAACATGCAAAGGACTTTGAGATCCCCACACAATATCTATCCGTGATTTTGATACTGAATTTTTTCCAGAAGCAGTTTCATGTTATCATAGGTCTCTTTTAAATGAGTAGAATGGGCCACTGGGATTGATGCATATTTGTTACCGTTGTGCAGTAACACTCCTTTTAGACTGGTTTTAGAGGAATCTATAAACAACCTCCAGTCACTGGTTTGGTATTCGATGCCTAGCTTGCACACTAATCCTGTGATGTCCTTGCAAAATACCAAGGGCCATCTTCTTCGAAAAAAGGCACGAAGTCTTTCTCACGATTTCTGTACCAAGCGAAGTATGTGTCGGATGCTAATAAATTGTCCTCCTGCAATCTAGACCCCAAAAGTTCTGCAGAGTTCTTAGGCAGATTCAAATCCCTGACTAAGTCATTTAGTTCGGCTTGGGTTAATGGTTTAGGAGGATCTCGGTCAGCTGTTGGCTGTTCATAAACATCATCATTGTCTGGATTTGGAGCTGAATCAGAATCTGAATTGTATTGATCCAGACTCTCGGGTGGGCGGGGAATAGGAACTTCTGGACCATGGGGTACCGGCCTTATTGCAGATGGAAGACTTGGGTATTGAAGGCTCTCTTTATTCTTTTCATTATAACCTTTAACATCGCAAGAACAGAAGTAGCAGTCGTCGGTATGGTTTCTAGGCTCGCGCCATACCATAGGGATTCCAAATGGCAAACTTTTCTTTTTACCTTTGCTCCAATTCCTTAGTGCCGCAATACACGTAAGACAAACCTTGTGTGGAGCCCAACTTTTGTCTTGATCTCCTAATTTAATTCCAAAATAAACATGATAAGCTCTCTTAATGAAGGTCGTTACATTTGTCCTTTGTTTTACAACATACCGACCACAAATATAACAAAATATGTCTGGACTATGGGTACATCCTCTAGAAGCCATTATTAAAATTTTAAAGACGTAATGTTAGAAATATCTATCTGAAAAATATGAAAAGACGAAATTAATTAAAGATAAGAAGGTAAAAAATTACAAAACGCCCCAAAATTGTTTTGCTAATACCTTTAAAACTGTGGGTGATAGAAAAAAACTGGTAGCATTTTTGAATTCAGCGTAGCGAACTGCTTCAGAATCACAACTCAAAATAAAGAAATCGATTTTCATGCAGATCGGTGTAGTCAGAGAGAATAGGAGAGGGGTGAAAGATGAAAAGAAGTAAAATAAGAACGCTTACAAACCATGCAAACACCGTCTTAACTCACTGTCAGAGCTGGGCAGTATTTAAATACATTTGTATTTAAATACGTATTTAAATACATTTGTGTATTTAGAACTGTATTTATAAATACATTGTTTTTCATGTATTTAAATATAGTATTTAAATACTTTAATGAGTATTTAAATACAATGTATTTAAATACTCAAAATATAAAAATGTAAATACTTTTACTGGTTTAATACACGTTCTGTACTAGCACAGTACGACGCGTCGACAGTGTAGTACAGCATGGTTCATGTTTCAACGTGTCAGTTCAATCAGTTGTGTGCCACTCTTAGTCGAAAGCGGTTGATTTCTTTATCGTGTGCGTGTCATGGCTTCAACAAGCAAATCTGGTGAATCAAACAGTGATATATCTGCAGATAACAATTTAAAATGTATTTACAAATGTATTTAAATACAATTGATGTATTTTGTATTTAGTATCTAAATACATTCGTAAAATGTATCTAGTATTTAGTATTTAAATACATTTCTACCATGTATTTAGTATTTAGTATTTAAATACATTCAATGTATTTATTGCCCAGCTCTGCTCACTGTCATACCATGCAAACTACAAACATGCAAGAAAAGAGAGTTACAGACATGCAAGTAAGGAGAGGATAAGAAAAAAAAAAGTAGGTAAAGTTAAACAAAAAGTGGGTTAGTTTACGCTATGAGCTACATCTACGTTCGTGTTAGTCTAATTTTTTTTTTTTTTTTAATAATTTTATTGCTAGCATCACAAGCTAGCATTAATCGTCAACAGACTCATCCTCGACCACCACCCCCAGAGCTCATGTTGTTAATTGTTTTTTTATTTTAAACAACGTTAATATTTTTAAAATGTCTGTCAAGACGGTTCTTAAACACATTAACGTTGGTAGAGTTCACGACGGGCGCGGGAAGATTATTCCATGTATCAATTACTTTAAACGTAAAGAAGTTTTTAGCGATATTAGTAATGAAACGTCTGCCACGCAACTTGAATCCGTTATTACGAGTATTACTATTATTGAAAGTGAACAATTTGTCAAAATTTACGTTATCGATATTATTAACGATTTTGAAAACTTCAATAAGCTCCCCCCTTAATCTCCTAGTTTCGAGTGAATACAGGTCTAACTCTTTAATCCTATCTTCATAAGGCTTGTTGCGCAATGACGGAATTAGTTTCGTGGCACGACGCTGAACCCTTTCTAACCTATCAACATCATCACGCAAGTACGGGCACCAAAACTGAACGGCATATTCTAAATGAGGCCTGACTAGGGACTTGTAAAGGTGCAATATAATATCCTTCGAGTTAAATTCGAAGGATTTATGAAGGATGAAAAGATGTATGAAAAGGAGTGTCGCTAGGAAAGTATTTCGTACCCAATCACGAAACCACGTGTTATTCGTTAATAGCAGTTACAAATAATCAAGTTTATCTATAATAATAATGAAATAAGAATTAATTTGAGGTAGAACCTACAAAAATAGGTTACATAGTAAGACCTTGCTTCAGGCATTAAAAAAAGCAACAGCAGCAAGAAATATATACAGGGTGTCCCATAAGTCCGGCATCATAGGAGAAATTCATATTTTTCTATTTCTACAAACCATAATTCATATTTTTCTCTTTCAACAGGCCATAATGTCTGTGAGCAAGGAAGAACGAATCCAGATAATTCTACTCATAGGAAATCGGAGTGAAAGAGACTTTGCAACAAGTCTGCTAACACAACTCTGTGTTATTGGCTTGCGGTCTGGATGCAGTCTGTTAAATTCAGCAGCGGTCTCTCTTTGACTCCGATTTCCTATGAGTAGAATTATCTGGATTCGTTCTTCCTTGCTCACAGACATTATGGCCTGTAGAAAGAGAAAAATATGAATTATGGTTTGTAGAAATAGAAAAATATGAATTTCTCCTATGATGCCAGACTTATGGGACACCCTGTAGAACATATAGAGATAGATGTAAAATTAGTTGTGTTCGTTGTTAAATTATTTGGATCAAGTAAAGATAAGCACCCCCAGCCTTCTTTAATTAGCCTTATAAGGCTAACTAACGAAAATATCACGACCTAACCTAACCAATCGTTAAGTCAACTGTACGCCCTTGACGATTGGTTAGGTTAGGTCGTGATATTTTCGTTAGTTAGCCTTATAAGGCTAATTAAAGAAGGCTGGGGGTGCTTATCTTTAATTGATCCAATTATTTTTTAATAAAAACCAAAAAATTCATTCTGTTAATTATTTTATACAATGTTCTAGCGATAAAAATACAAGTGATAACAGAAATAGATGTTACTTTTTCCAGTATAGACGAATAATCCAAGGAAGGTAGACCGAACTTGTTCTTATCAAACTTATTAAACCTTGACTAATAACCTAACGAGTGAGCAACTTATAGTCTAAACATACAGTATGTATTTAAGTGGTTAGATTAACCTTAGACTTAATTACACGGTAGGCTTCCATTTTGGACTTATCCCCATTTGGTCGATGAGACATAACATCGACACTAAAAAACTAAATCTAATTTAACCTAGCGCAACCTAATCTATGCTAACCTAACCTAAATTAATCTAACCCACATTAATTTGTCGATTTTATGTCACGTCGATCAGATATCGTTAGCCCGTCCATTTCGATTGCTGGTAATTTGTAGCATTTTGATGGTGTACAAGTAGCCTAAAATATAAGGTAGCCAACATTCATTTTATTTTAAATGTGGAAGCCAATGTTCCCTTTAAGTATAAAGACCAGATCCCCCTCCCCTACAGAACCACTGTGATTTCTCAAAAGCGACCATGCGGCCGTCCCGAAAGTTGTAACACATATTTGTACCTGAAAGGGGGCGTAACAGTATTATTCCAAAACCACTTGAGAATTGTTGAATCATGGTGATGAACAGCTCTAAACATGTATCGATATTTTTAGCATCCCACTTTCTCACTATTTTCCAACCTTCTAAAACCTCTTATATTGCCGAGTGTTTTCAGCAGATAATAATCTCCCAAAATAACTGACAGAAAAGCAAAATTAGTGTAAAGATTTACATACAGAGCATATTTACAGCTACGATATAATAGCAAAATAATTCGATCATAATGGAAAAGGAAGGAATATTTATTAGTGGCCATAAGTTCTTATTAATGCAAATCTTGCCAATAAGGATAAGCTCCGCAGGCCATTCGGCATAAATTCATAGGTCGTTAAGACATACCCTGAATTTATTTTATATTTGCAGAGTAAATCTGGATTTTATTATCGAATAAGCATTCACGGGGAAAATATGGATGATAAAATATGGAATAATCTCCCATTTACACCCTTCTTTTCTCCTCTTTCCTTTTAGGCTGAATAGTAGTAAGTCTGGTGCGATACTTAATATAAATTTAAAAGAAATTATACATTTTGTGTATATATATATATATATATATATATATATATATATATATACAAAGGTGGGCAGGACCGAGTTCCAAAAGGACCGAACTCCAGGAACTCGGTCCTTTTTAAGGACCGTGAGCGGGAAAGTCGGTCCTTTTCTCAGTGAGGACCGAAATGAGGAGCGACGGTCCTTTTTTAAGCAATTCCGGACGGTACGGTCCGGACGGTCTTTTTTAGTGACTTTTGGAGAGTCTCTTTGCCATTCTATGACTTCAGACGGTCTTTCATTGGACCAGATAATTAAAAAATTCTGAAAATAAAATTATGAAAAAAATTTAGAAATTTATACATTTTTAACACATATTAAACATGATAAACATAAATAAAAGTGTGTTTTTAAAAAATTTGTCCGATTTCATTGAAATAGATAGTTAATTCTGGGACACCCTGTATATATTTCTTGTTTTAGTGAAACGTTACAGATCTGTAACATCTGACATCTAAGACTCAAAATTTATATATTACAAATTTGTAAACTATGAACTCTGAGGATATAAATAAGTAACTTTTTCAACAAACTTTATTGACAGAGAAAGAAAATAGTAACTTGTATAAATTATAATCTAAACAGGTAATATTTTGTAATAAAAAATGTTTGAAAAACGAACTAAAGTATGAAAGAAAATAGTTTACTCTTTGTGAAATTTCAAGAAACAATTTTTTTTACCATCAATGCAAAGATAGGCTTCACATTTCTGACAGTATATGTATGGACTGCTTTTGCATCCTGGCAGCTTACACCGTCCCCTTTTTTCCTTATAAAGTGGGAAATGGTCCACCATGTCACACCTAATGGCTTTTGGGGGAATTGGTTTACTACCATGACCTGCTCGCTTTTTATTTTCATAGTCCATGTCCACTGATGAAGATGGACGACCTCTTTTTCTTTGCTCTGAAACCTTACCGTCTCTATTCAAGGTATCTGCTACCGAATGTTTGAATTCTAGCAGGGTCAGTTGTTTCTTTTTCGGTAAACCTAAGTCTGTGCAGTCTCTTCTATAGAGTAACCAGCATGTCACTACAGTCATATCAAGGAAATGGAAGAAGATCCTATGATAGTATTTTTTAGACCGCAGTTTGATTCGATACAACCCTATTAGTGAGTCCAGGAGATCCACACCCCCCATAAACTGATTGTAAGTCTTCACTGCATTGGGACAAGAAACGTCTAGTTTGCTTTTGCTTGTTTTATCCCATCTTTTGACTGTCTGAATAGGATTTATGGATTCAATGGTTGTTAGGAGTAGGACAGCTTTGGTATCCAGCCATTTTATTACCCTTACAGTACTATCTCCCATGCTAGCCTCTTTCTGATCATAAGCTCCCCTACCTTTTTTTTTCAAGTCTTTATCAGACAAAATAGGGCAACCTTTTAGCCTATTGGCTCGAACAGTCCCAAGGCAGTATATCCTACGTTTTGCTAACTTACATACTAATGGAATGGATGTGAACCAATTGTCGAAATATAAGAGAGTTTTTGTTTGAAGGAATATTTTGTGCTAACCTAAGTACTATGTTTGAGCTAGCACCTAAATCTACACTGTTGTCTGGTGGGGCAATCATTCCTGTATACATTTCAAAATCATGAATAATACCTTTGCTATCGCAAAGCACAAAAACTTTATAGCCATATTTATGAGGTTTACTTGGTATATACTGTTTCAGAGATGATGCCTCTTTGAACGGTATCATTTGCTCATCAACACAAAGCATTTGATCCATCGGAATGTTATTGTATTTTTGTCGCAAGTGGGATAAAAGTGGCCTCACCTTGAAAAGCTTATCAAAGTTATCATCTCCTGGTTGAACCATTTTACTGTTATCATTGAAGTGAATGTAACTTTTAATCTGCTCAAACCTAACCCGGCTCATAATCTGCCATATGTACCCAATACTAAGACTCTGTGACCAATATAATCTTGTACGAGGTAGAGGAACAATAGACATATTCAAAATAATGGAAATGAATAGCTCTAACTCTTGGGTGGTTAGATCAAGCGGTTTTGACGGATTTTTTTCAATGGAATATAAATTAGACTGTTGTACAATATGTTCCATGATGGCATCATCAAAAAACAACCATCATCTCTGACTGACTTCCAAATCACTCTTCTTTGGTTATGTGCAGTCATCAAAGGAGTACTAGAAACAGTTTCATTGGCATTATCTGGGAAGTATGCATTGAATATATATATAACGGATTCTATCGAATAGTGTCACTAAAATTTTTCAACTTTAGTGATACTATTCGTTTGGTGACACTATTTGCTATGGTGACACTATATGATAGAATCCGTTATATACATACATATATACACGCACTGGAATGGACCACTATGGGAAGACGCAGGGGGGGAGACCTAAAGAAAAGTGGGTAAGAACTATGAGGAGAGAAGCTGGAGAAGAGTGCTGGAGATATTGATATTTCATTGAGGCGCTATGCATCCCCTGGGGTGCCGAAAGAATTTATATATATATATAATATATATATATATATATATATATAATATATATATATATATGATAGTAATAATAATGTTACAGCTATAATTGATAATTTTATGGAATAATAAATAAAAATGCATAGGCAAGGTCAAATGCTTGATATCTTAGGCCAGAGAGGTCATTGAACCTTTGGCAATAAAGAACTAAGCTAAAGGAAAACAATCCATTGAGGTTTATTAGCTGCAAAATAATTTCAATTGAATGCAAAGACTGAAATTTATGTGATGTCAAATAAAAATATAACGAGAAATCACCTGAATCACCACCATCATCACTCAAATCATCATCAGAGCTGCACTGCTGAGGGACATATTAATCTTCAGAATCACCATCCTGTAGGCGTTCGTCATCGCTTTCTCCCCATTCTCCTCCAACCATGGGTGTTCCACTTCTTCCATAAAACAACTGGTGTCCATGACTAAAAAAATAAAGTATTTGTTGTACATTCGTCATCATAAATATTATATATATATACCGTATATATATGATATACATACACTAGTAAAGCCTACAAGATGGCTAAATGGGCTTTTCTTCTTTGAGGCATAAGCCTCGAGGATTGGCCTAGATGACAGAGTAAACAGATATGCTACATCTCGATGAAGTCTAACAAGTCTCCTAATTTTCCACTACGAATATATTCTACTACCTAATCCTGTCTAAGAGCATATATTGAACTAATAAAAAAATCATTCAACGTACCTTTATTTCAATGAAGCACAAAATGAAGCACAAAATGAAGAAAAAAAATTCTTGGTATACACCCTCTTCCAGCTGCGTCGAAATACTAACTAAGCGTTGGGATATCCGCACTATTTACTTCCGTAGGAGTTGCCAATTCGAGATATAAAATCTTTGAAACGTTACAGAACAGAGGATATCGGCACTTAAGTAAAAAGAATTTATTTTCCTGTGAATAACTCATAGGTTTTGAGGCGTTACAGATCTGTTACAAATGTCCATATAGGGATAATTATAATGTAGTTTGACAACAACAACATATTTCGAGCAGGCAGAACAGAAAGACGAAAAGTAGGCTGTGCTATTTATACACATGAAAAACATACGGTAAAAATAACATTAAGTAATTCAAAGAACTACGTAGAATTAGTAGCAGCAAAAGTTGAAAAATTAAACATGATACTAATCGTAATATACAATTCAACTACAAAATTCTCAAATACTATTATCGAGGTCAGAAACATGGTAAAGCTCTTAACACCACAACCTCAATGTTATTCTTTGCAGATACTTTAATTTCTATTTACAAAGCCTAAAAGAACAACAAGAAATACAGCTATAAATCATGACGAGGGTGGAACAAGAGAAGACCAGGGGCAGACAAAAATGTTACTAGTTCTAGCAGATGAATTTATGTTAACACAGGAAGTAACAGAGAATACCAGAAAAACAATTGCAGTAATATAAGTCCATTTAGGTAGAGAGGTGGGGTTACCAGTGCCAATGCCAAGCGAGGGCAAAAGAGGGGAAGAGGGAAAAGAGAAAAAGAAAGGGGAAAAGGAAAATTTTAATCTCTCGAGGTGGGGTGGGGATGATAAGGTTGATAAGCGTGATAAGATAAGGGGTTGGGGTGCCGTCCCCTAAAACCCACAATATTGCTCTGAATATAGAGGTAACCTAAACTTATTTTCACGCTACCCCAAAAGTAACCTAACCTAAACTTGAAAATAAAAATTTTGGGTGTCTGTGACGCCATACTATGAACTTCAGCAGCCACCATTTTTGGCCGGAGACTCTATATATATATATAATAGAGTGTGTGTTTGTGTATATATATATATATATATATATATATATATATATATATATATATATATATATATATATTGTGTGATCCAGAGAAATGGGACCCAAAAGAAACCCCTGTAACTCTTAACGTATAAGTCCTTTTATAAAATCATACGCATCATTCGAAAGAGGATAGTTACAAGTTTGTACAGGATTGTATAGGTTTTGACAATACAAGACTAGATAAGATACAAAACAAAATAAAAGTGTTAGTTAAAACTAACCCTTCAAGATGACTGCATGGACTGTGGAACAGCTGCGTTTCATAACTGAGCAATATTATGAGCATGGAAGAAGTGTAGTTTCAGCTCAAAGATCTTTCAAGACAAATTTTCAGATGTCAAAATCACCTTCTAAGAAAGTAATCCGTCGGTGTGTCAGAAATTTTTCCCTAACTGGCAGCATTGGAAAAAGAAAACCAACTGGAAGAGTGCGCACAGCAAGGATAGACGAGATCATTAACAGAACTCATGAAATTGTACAGAATAATCCTAACATAAGCATCAGACATGCTTCTCAGCTGTTAGGAGTTGGATATGGAACAACACACCGTATATTCAAGCAAAATTTAATGCTCTTTCCATATAAAATTCAAACAGTGCAACAACTAAACGATGGAGATTTCGCACGAAGACGACAATTCTGTCAATGGATCCAACAGAAGGTAAATGACACCACCAATTTTATAGCAACTTTGATTATGTCAGACGAAGCCCATTTTCACTTGAATGGAACTGTAAACAAACAAAATTGTCGTTTCTGGGCAACAGAAAATCCATTGAATATTACCGAAGTCCCGCATAGTCAGCGTGTAACTGTTTGGTGTGGTCTTACTGCATCTCAGATCATAGGGCCGTACTTTTTCGAGGATTCCACGAAGCCCATTTTCACTTGAATGGAACTGTAAACAAACAAAATTGTCGTTTCTGGGCAACAGAAAATCCATTGAATATTACTGAAGTCCCGTTGCATAGTCAGCGTGTAACTGTTTGGTGTGGTCTTACTGCATCTCAGATCATAGGGCCGTACTTTTTCGAAGATCCGGAAACACGGTCACTGTAAATGGTGATCGCTACGAAAAAATGTTGACCGATTTCCTTATTCCTAAATTAAGAGATCTTTGTCTTGAAAACCACTGGTTCCAACAAGACGGAGCTACCTGCCATACCACGAGGAACTGCATGGCAGTTTTGCGTCAAACGTTTCCAGGCGAGTTAATCTCAAGATTTGGAGACGTTGAATGGCCCGCAAGGTCTCCGGATTTTTCTCCCTTAGATTATTATCTCTGGGGATATTTAAAGAGTAGGGTCTACAGAAATAACCCAACGACCTTGCAAGAATTGAAGGCCGCCATCACAAATGAGATACAGGCCATACCACCGCACACTCTTGCAAAAGTGATGCAGAACTTGCAAGCGAGAACATTGGAATGCTTGGCAACTAATGGAGCACATTTGAAAGGAGCCATTTTAAAAAAATAAATATTTCATAATAAACTTGTAACTCTACTCTTTCGAATGATATATAGTTTTTATGAAAGGAATTAAATATTAAGAATATTTGGCTTTTTTATATGGGTCCCATTTATCTGGATCACCCAGTATATATATGATGAATAAAACCACGAAGGAAAGGAAACACAGAATGGTGCTCAAGCGCTTTCGTCTAATGACATCCTCAGGAACACTGAAGTACATAAAGGTTTACGGCCTATATATAGGTTACAGAAAAAAAAAAAATACATACACATATATACATATACACATATATATATATATATATGCATATATATATATATATATATATATATATATACACACACATATACACATATACATATATATATACAATAAACGGAGAGAGAAAAAATAAAAAATAAAAAATTATTAAACATTAAAGGATTGTGGGAGGAGCATACAAATTTGTAAGGAAAAACTACCGATTTTTAGCACAAGATTAGCACAAGATCAAATTAATTGTTTCCAACCAATGTTATAAAAAAAAAAAAATACAAATTTTTACTGGAAATCTGCCCGGGTTTTAGCACTTTGCCCTTCTTTAGGTTTGATGTATATAAAAAAAAAAAAAAAAATACAAGTTATTTGAGTAGCATACAAGTTTACCGAAGTTTTAGCGTTCTACCCTTCTTATCTAAATCTGTTTTGAACGAATTCAAAACAACAGGATCGAGTTGAAAAAGACCTTTGCTTATGTTGAAGTTATTTGTGAGTTGGATAATGGCAGACTCAAGAATATTTCTATTAACAATGTTGCTAGAGTGAAATAAAACTGAAGCATTATTCCAATCAATACAGTGGGATAACTCTGACAAATGGATAAAAAGGGCACTGGACGACTGTCCTGTTCTAACGGAATATTGATGCTGTTTTATACGTGTGTGCAAATCCTTTCCCGTCTGACCTATGTAAAAGGAATCACATTGTTTACAACCAATTTTATAGATAATGCCTGAATTATTAGTAGGGCTATTTTTTACTATGATATTTTTCACAATATTGTTATATGAAAATACTACATTAATATCCAAAAGTTTAAGTACATTAGCAATGCCTAAAAAGCCCGGGAAATATGGAAGTACTAAAATATTTTTTGACAAAGTATGAGTGTTATTATTCACACGATAGAAAGTTCGTTTTGCCTTGTTGAGACAAGATTCCATAAACGCAGATGGATAACACAGATCACTTCCAATACCGTTGATTTTTTCCAATTCGGCATCGATGTATTCCGGACTGGCGATCCTAAGGGCGCGGAGAAACATTGAAGAAAAAATGGCCTTCTTAGTGGGGGTGTCATGTCCCGAGTAAAAATGTACGTAGGACAAATTGTTTTTTTTTTCCGATAGATACTAAACTTAAAACCTGGGCTTTCCCTATGTACACGCACATCCAAAAATGGGATTGAGTTGTCTTGTTCCGCTTCTAAAGTAAACTTAATGGAGGGGACTTGATCATTTAACTGAAGGAGGAAGTTATCCAGGTCACGATTCATGGGCCAGATACACAAAATATCGTCGACGTACCACAAACAAGGGATGCCAACCCCCAGGATTCTCGGAATGTAAGTAATTTCGAAAAACTACATATAAATATTGGAGAGGAGGGGCGACAAGGGGTTGCCCATAGCCATCCCAAAAACTTGTTGATAATACTCGTTATTGAAAGTGAATTTACAGTCTTTAATGCAAAGCTTAATAAGTTCCAAAGCAATGTGTGAAGGTAGTGGCAGGTCATACTTATGTAATTCTCGGGAGAGAAAGTCAAGCATATCGTCAATCGGCACTTTTGTAAACAATGAACAAAAGTCAAAACTGATCAATCTATCGTTGGTTTCAGTACGTGCATTATTCAATTTTTCAGTAAGATCCATGGAATTTTTTACATGTGAATCAGAGATAGTTCCTATAACTTTCCTAAACGTTTCCGCAATAGCCTTTCACAATTAAAAAAAGATGGGGAGTTCCATATTACTAAAGCAGACAAGGCTAACACCATAGTTATTATGGACAAAGTGGACTACATCAGAAAGATGAACGAGCTTCTCCAGGACCCCGCCACATACAGCAAACTTAGAAAGAACCCGCAGGATAACGTCATCAAATCATTTAATAGTAGCTTGAAACGCATTCTCAAAGATCACAAGGACTTAATTCTGCTTTTCATGTCCACTTCACCTTCTCTGCCCTACCTTTACGGTCTTATTAAAACCAACAAACCTGGCAACCCTATGCGCCCTATAATTAGCTCGGTGGGCTCTATTACTTATAAACTCTCCAAATGGCTTGTCAAAGTCCTGTCCCCCATTCTCGGAACTATCTCTGATTCACATGTAAAAAATTCCATGGATCTTACTGAAAAATTGAATAATGCACGTACTGAAACCAACGATAGATTGATCAGTTTTGACGTTCGTTCATTGTTTACAAAAGTGCCGATTGACGATATGCTTGACTTTCTCTCCCGAGAATTACATAAGTATGACCTGCCACTACCTTCACACATTGTTTTGGAACTTATTAAGCTTTGCATCAAAGACTGTAAATTCACTTTCAATAACGAGTATTATCAACAAGTTTTTGGGATGGCCATGGGCAACCCCTTGTCGCCCCTCCTCTGCAATATTTATATGGAGTTTTTCGAAATTACTTACATTCCGAGAATCCTGGGGGTTGGCATCCCTTGGTTGCGGTACGTCGATGATATTTTGTGTATCTGGCCCATGAATCGTGACCTGGATAACTTCTTCCTTCAGTTAAATGATCAAGTCCCTTCCATTAAGTTTACTTTAGAAGCGGAACAAGACAACTCAATCCCATTTTTGGATGTGCGTGTACATGGGGAAAGCCCAGGTTTTAAGTTTAGTATCTATCGGAAAAAAAAAAACAATTTGTCCTACGTACATTTTTACTCGGGACATGACACCACCCACTAAGAAGGCCATTTTTTTCTTCAATGTTTCTCCGCGCCCTTAGGATCGCCAGTCCGAAATACATCGATGCCGAATTGGAAAAAATCAACGGTATTGGAAGTGATCTGTGTTATCCATCTGCGTTTATGGAATCTTGTCTCAACAAGGCAAAACGAACTTTCTATCGTGTGAATAATAACACTCATACTTTGTCAAAAAATATTTTAGTACTTCCATTTTTCCCGGGCTTTTTAGGCATTGCTGATGTACTTAAACTTTTGGATATTAATGTAGTATTTTCATATAACAATATTGTGAAAAATATCATAGTAAAAAATAGCCCTACCAATAATTCAGGCATTATCCATAAAATTGGTGTAAACAATGTGATTCCTTTTACATAGGTCAGACGGAAAGGATTTGCACACACGTATAAAACAGCATCAATATTCCGTTAGAACAGGACAGTCGTCCAATACCCTTTTTATATCCATTTGTCAGAGTTATCCCACTGTATTGATTGGAATAATGCTTCAGTTTTATTTCACTCTAGCAACATTGTTAATAGAAATATTCTTGAGTCTGCCATTATCCAACTCACAAATAACTTCAACATAAGCAAAGGTCTTTCTCAATCGATCCTGTTTTTTTGAATTCCTTCAAAACAGATTTAGATAAGAAGGGTAGAACGCTAAATCTTTGGTAAACTTGTATGCTACTCAAATAACTTGTATTTTTTTTTTTTTTTTTTTATACATCGAACCTAAAGAAGGGCAAAGTGCTAAAACCCGGCAGATTTCCAGTATAAATTTGTATTTTTTTTTTCTATAACATTGGTTGGAAACAATTAATTTGATCTTGTGCTTAATCTTGTGCTAAAATCGGTAGTTTTTCCTTACAAATTTGTATGCTCCTCCCACAATCCTTTAATGTTTAATAATTTTTATTTTTATTTTTTCTCTCTCCGTTTATTGTATATATATATGTATATGTGTATATGTGTATATATATATAAATATATGTATGTGTATATATATATATATATATATATATATATATATATATATATATATGTGTATGTATTTTTTTTCTGTAACCTATATATACGCTGTAACCCTTTATGTACTTCAGTGTTCCTGAGGATGTCATTAGACGAAAGCGCTTGAGCACCATTCTGTGTTTCCTTTCCTTCGTGGTTTTATTCATCATAAATATTTTTCACGTGTTACTTTCGTGAAATAATTTTCATATATATATATATATATATATATATATATATATATATACATATGGTGATGGATATGCATGAACGCGTTATGATAGTAACATGTCGCATCAGAGGAATGAAATGTGAAATTAGAGACCGATTCTCAAGAAATTTTCATAAGCCTGGACCGATAGATAAAGCAATTCGTGAATTGGTGAACAAATTCAAAAGGACTGGATCTGTGCATGATGAAGGAAGAAGTGGACGCCCAAGAACAGTACAACAAAACATTGAATCTGTTCGCATAATGTTCGAAGACGATCAAAGAATGTCAGTTCGCCAAGCATCCCACAGATTGATCATACCCAAAACAACTGTTAACAGAATCTTGTGTTCGACGCTGAAGAAGAAGTGTTATCACATTCAGCTGTTACACAGCTTACACGAGGAAGATTTTCCAAAAAGAGCAGCAATGTGTTCGGAACTGGTCGAACAAATCCAAAATAACAATTTAATGGACCACATTTTGTTCAGCGATGAGGCGACTTTTCACACCTGTGGTAAAATCAATCGACATAATTGTCGCATCTGGGCTAATGAAAAGCCAACTGAGTTCACTGAATGGGAAAGAAACTCACCTAAAGTCAACGTGTGGCTTGGAATGACGAAGTCTAAGATTTACGGGCCCTTTTTCTTTGCAGAGGCTACAATGACAGGGCCTGTTTACTTTGATATGCTTCAAAATTTTCTAGAACCTCAACTTCTTGAAGATGGCATTCTCGACAATGTAGTCTTTCAGCAGGATGAGGCACCATGTCATTATGCCAGAATTGTTCAGACATACCTAAACGAGCGTTTTCCAAATCGTTGGATTGGAAGTGGGGGAAATAGGCCCTGGGCAGCGCGATCTCCGGATTTGACCCCATTGGATTTCTTTGCTTGGGGTTTCATTAAATCAGAGGTCTGTCGCAGAAATATTCGAGATTTACCAGATCTACGCATTAGGCAAGCAGTTGCGAAAATAACCACTGAAATGCTCGGAAATGTGTTCCGCAATGCAGCTGACCGCTTTGAGATTTGCAGAGATATAGATGGAGCACATGTGGAAACTACTAATTAAAGATTTTAATGGTATAATACTTGTAATTTGTATAGAAATACATCTGTATTCAGGTCAGTGTGACATTTATTTGAAATTCAGCCTATTTCAACACAATAGATAGGGACTTCTGGGACACCCTGTATATGGGATTTAAACTCAGAATGGTCCCATGAGGTTCTTTCATGATACACACAGACCGTGCATGGAACAAGGAACTCTTCTGGGAAAATTAAATCCACTATAGTCCGAATAAGTAATGGTAAATGACAAACACTATAGTGTTTTCTTTTTCATGATGTTAGCCCGACGTGGGCAACGGGTCACTAGCAAAGAGGCCCCAAAAATATAGCTTCCCTCACCAGCTATCTGCAAAGCAGATAGGATCCAGCTTTGGGACAGGATCTAGGGATTACAGCCACACCTAGCCTACTATATCCAGAACGTCAATATAAACAAAAGACTCGTTGCATTCGGGTCGGATTCAATACATCAAAGAAAATGGTGAAACTACTGTATTTTTAGCCAAAACCCAAAACTTAAACTTCAACTGGCAAAATCGAGCGTCTACTTTTCATCCCATCATGAAACGGACATGTTATGTGCCTTGAAAAGTAGACGCTCAGTTTCGGCAGTTGAGGTTTAAGTTTTGGTTTTTGGCTAAAAATACAATAGTTACCCCTTTTTCTTTGATGTATTGAATCCGACGCGAATGCAACGAGTCTTTTGCTTATATTGAGGTTCTGGATACAGTAGACTAGGTGTGGCTATAACCCCTAGATCCTGTCCCAAAGTGGATCCTATCTGCTTTGCAGATAGCTGGTGATGGAAGCTATATTTTTGGGGCCTCTTTGCTAGTGACCCGTTGCCCACGTCGGGCTAACATCATGAAAAAGAAAACACTATAGTGTTTGTCATTTACCATTAGTCATTCGGACTATAGTGGATTTAATTTTCCCAGAAGAGTTCCTTATTCTAAGCATGGTCTGTGTGTATCATATATATATATATGTTAACCCCTCCGTCTATGGCCCGGGATGGTTCGAAGTCGACGAGGGTTCTAGTTAGGTGGCAGCAACGGATGTGTGACTTGCAGTAGTTTTCTTCTACAGTATATTACTCTCCGAGTTCTTCTATAGTGGCTCGGAGGACTCTGATAGACTTACTAAAAATGCTGAAGGTTCCGGACTCTTCTTATAGCGTATCCGGAAAGTTTAATGACTAAGTTCTTCTGAAGAGAGCAAGGCTCGAAGGATAAGATAAAAACTATCTTTTACTGTAATTTACTGCTAAAATGTACAGGTAGTGCTCAGCCTCTGAATTAGCTTCTGAATGACAATGGAAGATTTTTACTGGGGTTTATATACCTAAAAACTGCTAACATCATTATTATTAAATGCTAAAAAGGCTGTATTATTTTTGTACAATATTCGAAAATAAAGTAAATTTTCAGCTGTGGTAAGGCTTGAACGAGTACACAAAATATTTGAAGACGAAACCATATTTTCATCTTAAACCGCGACTTTTCAGATCTGATGTTATAATGATCTGCCAAGTTAACTAAAAGTGGAAATCGGACTATGCATCTTTACACTAAAATATGCATATGAGTAAAATTTTAAGGTTTAAGATGTACAATTTTAATGCTTAGGCAAGACATGATCTCATCTTTTATAACGAAAGAGAATGTACACAAAACATGATCATTCCAAAGCTTAAGCAGGATTCCTTATTAAGTGAAATCTAAAAAAATGATTATGAGATTTTTTTAAAAAAACAACAGGTCACCAATTATTTAGCAAAGTAGAAAGCAAATCAAAAAATTTATCCAAACTCGCGTTGGGCGATTTTGGTCCTTATGTAAAAATGAATACACACACGTACATACATATGAGTATAGGCATTATATAAAGTTAAATATATAAGAATATACAGGATTATATAAATACACGAACCATATAACACATGAATTTTTAAAATGGATACTTTTCTTAAAATGGATACTTTTTCTTAAAATGGATACAAGAACTATATAAATGAATACAAGAATTACATGAAGAATAAGATAATATAGAAATATGGGAATTATTTATGGTTCATTTTTACAGGGCTCCCCTCTAGAATGATATTAATATAATAATGTAACATCCTAACTAATGCTAACTAGATGATAACTATGGGTTTTATAATACAGATTTATATATACAACATAAGTCGGGTGGTTAAGTCTAGTTCACGTGGTCTGGGTACGCACTCTTGGTCGTGCATAAATAGTTTCATGTTCCGTGTCACTTGGTTTTCTTTGTTCCTAGAATGATCTTTTCACCACAAATATACCGAGTATAATAGCACATACAATAATGATACTAACTGCAGATGTTGAGAAAATGGTTACCGGTTGTAGTATTTGTAAGAGGTTATTTTGGTTATCATCCGAAATTTTAAACCGGCTCAATTGATCATTCCATTCAGGGGCATGTAGTTCGGGTAGGATGGTTACAGGTTTTATGGAGAGATTTAAGATCTCTATGACGGGTTTAAATTTAATTTGCGACGGGAATGGGTATGAGTTATTAAGGGTAACCTTGTACGGGTTGTATATTTGGAGGGCTTTTGAACGCAAGGAGTAACCAATTGGTAGCCGAATAACCATAGGGATTGTGATGAGGGAATAATTCGATGGACACTCGAGAGTAGCGGCAGTCCTGTTCGCGAAAGAAACCCAGATGTCTGGTCCAATTCGTAGTTGGATGGTTTTAGGGGAATTAAATTTTTTAAATGAACATACCGGGGCATGCCGGTCACGAATTAAGTCGATAAAGCAAGACTTAGTAGTTGGAAGAATAACTGGTTTGAGTGGAGGGCAGACGAGTTATTTATTTGGTTGCGGGAATCGGCAATGCCGGACGTCGCTATCTGACATCATAGAATAAGCTGACAGATCTTTGGTGAGGAAAAGGTAAGGTGGTACGGTGGGTAAATACAATCGATAGACATTAGAGTTGTTTTGGTAGGGTGTTGGGAAAGGGTGAAATTTATATACGTCATAAGTGAGGACATCGAAAAATGGTATAATTATGAGGTATGTGTAGGGGCGTGGTCCATGTACAGTCCAGGTGTATTCTAGAAATTGAGGGTAATTAGTGTGGTTGAGTGGGAATATGGGTGATAATTTTAATTGTGACTGGGCTGTGTGAATCAAGGACTGAAGTATTTCCCATGGTATTAGGGTGGAAAGAGTGATTTTTCCATGGGCTAGCTGGGTTGCACTCAAAACCTTGGAATGAATCGCAGTTATTCGTTGTAAGTATTTATCGATTAGGGTTACTTGTAGGTTCATTATCTTTATTAATTCTAGATATCTTTTGTGTTCTTTGTATTGAGCTAACATGGATTCAAGGTATGTGAATCTGTCCGAAAGGGAGTGGAGGAAGCGATTGTTTTCGTGTAATGACCTAATAGTTTGTTCTAACATGTGTCCATTATATTGTCGATTTCGCGCGAATAGATTCAATTTAAGTTCAATTCTTTTAATATCTTCTTCGGTTGCTAATCCGAATAAACCTTTGAACAGTTTCCCTCCTATATCTATCAGTCTCCTTTTACTTCTTTGGTTAAAGTTTTCTGAATTTTTAGTTTCAGTTTGTATCCATGGTAAGGCTAATATTTCTGATAGGGCGCGTGCTGTAGTTTGAATATTTTCGATGGTATTTTCTAACAGAACGCTACTAATCTGATCTTTTCCTTGGAAAGAATTCTGGACTTTACTTTCAAACTTTTTCAATTGGGTTTGTATCTGAAGGAGATTGATTTTAATTCTAGCAGGGGGTTGCAAATTTATATAAAGGTCTGCGTGCCCTTTCAAAAATTTACCTTCTGCAAGTTTTTCTATAACAACTCCGGTAGAAATTTTAATGCTAGGGCTACAAGAGTAAATAATTTGGAAAATTATAAGGGGGACATTTTATTCATTTCTACGCCTTAGGTTATACGGAGCTGGGGATGGTTGTGTGGATACTTGTGTTTGTGGACGAAGGGGTCGGCCTCGTTTTGGTGGCAATGGGGGTCGACCGTTGAGCTCGGATTCTGAGCGGGTTCGTTTCTTATGTGAAGGTTCTAGTTCACGTGGGTGATGCATTTGCGGGCGGTATGTAGGGTCCGTGCTTCGATCATCAATCGGTGATGGTGGTGACAGAGGAGATGGTGGAGTTGGAGGAGATGGTGGAGCTCCACTGAGTGATCCTCTCGAAGGGGTTTCTCCAGGGTCTGGGTCCGATGGGACGCTTGGCTCTGGGGCCTCCTTTTGTTCAGAGATTGCCTCGAGTACTGGTGGTATTACGAGGTACCAATCTTCGTCATGGGTAGCGGTTCCCGCGGTGACCACTTCAGTTTTTTGATCCCTGCCCGATTTGTTAATATCTTGACCTTTCGAAGGATAGGCGGCTCGAACGCCTGGCAGCTGTTTTTTGGGAAGGTGTTGTTCGGAAGCTATCTTCAAATTGTCAGCGTGAATGATCTTTAGTTTGGAATGATCCCGGAGGTCGAGGATTTCATAACGATTTTTTCCGAGGTTTTTCATAATCCTATATGGGCCATCCCATTTTGGGTATAATTTGCGATGAGCACCTGGCGGTTTCACGCTCTTCAGATAACATCGCATACCGACGATTATAGTCCGTTGACGGGGATGACGCCTATGTTGCTCTTGCTCCATCTGTTGGTTTCGTTGGTCGAGGGCATAGCGGATTATGTCAAAAATCTTGAAAGATCGTTCAGCTAGTTGCTGATTTGCTTCTGCCATTTCGGAAAATGATAGAACTGCTGGGTCGGTTTGGTCGGGCAAATCAAAAGGTAGACGCTTGTCGTAGTGATAGAGGACGAAATGAGGGGTGTCCCCGATGGACACATTATAGCCATTGTTGATGGCTGTTTGTACCATGGGAAGGGAATCATCCCATGTACGAGAGGATGCATCGACAACGTGGCGCAGGGCTTCCAAGATCTTTCGATTGTGCCTTTCCACTAAGCCGTTTGCCTGCGGATGGTATGCCACAATGTGTGTATTTTTAATTTTACACATGTTACAGAGTGACTCGAACAGTTTGGAAGTGAAACTAAGGGCGTTATCCGAGATTAGGATGGAAGGAGTGGTATGGTTTTGGATGACGCGTTCTACTAGGGCTCTTGCCACAGTTTCCGAGGTCTGGTCTGGAATGGCGGCTACTTCGCTGTAACGCGAGAAGTGGTCCGTAAACACAATGATGTACTGATTTCCCTCTGATGTTTTGGGAAATGGTCCCAGTATATCCATTCCAGTTCTTTGCCAGGGCCTTTGGCATACTGGATATTTATGCATCGGAGCTGTGGATGGTACGTTGCCCTTATGCTTTAAACACGACAGACATTCGGCGATGTATTCTTGTACCTTTTTGTTCATCTCGGGAAAGTGGTATCGCTCCAAAAGACTCTTGATGGTGCGATCCGGCCCCATGTGTCCATACAAAGGTGAGTCGTGACAAAGTCCAATGGCTATATCGACGAGATCCTTTGGTATCTCCACGAGGTCGTTTCCATCTTCGTTCCTGAAATGTACGAGCCCATCTTTGAGGTTGTTCTGTTCTTTTACCTTCGATGGTTCCTTTTGTTCCAGGCGCGCCCGAAGGTTTTGGGTGTGTTGGTCCTGTTGTTGGGAGTATTGCAGACACTCGTAGTCGAACACAGGAAGAATTCCTATTTTATTCACTTGGGCGTCGGGCTTGAGTCTCGACAATCCGTCTGGAATAACTTGCAGTTTTCCCGGTTTGTATACGATTTTTGCTGCAAAGTCCTGAATCAACAGAGCCCATCTACTCAATCGTCCTTCAAGTAGCTTGTCCTTGAAGAGGTACGTGAGTGGCTTATGATCAGTCTTGATGGTTACATCGTAGCCATAGACGATATTTCGGAATTTTTTCATAGCCCAATATACCGCTAGGGCCTCTCGGTCCGTAGTGGAATAATTCCGTTGAGGTGCAGAGAGAAGTTGACTGGCATAAGCAATGGGTAATTCCACACCGTCTACGTCCTGTAACAGGACGGCTCCTAGTCCATAGGAGGCAGCATCTGTGGCTATGATGAAGGGTCTTGTGTAATCAGGATATTGTAAAATGGGATGACAGGTTAGTTTATTAATTAAAGTTTCAAAGGCATGTTGGTGATCGGATTCCCAGTTAAATTTCGAATTTTTCTGGGACAAATTAGTAATGGGTTTAGCAATATTTGAAAATTGGGGGATAAAGTTCCGATAGAATCCGACAAAACCAATAAATGCACGGGCGTCGTCGATGGTCTTGGGTACAGGGTACCTTTCCAGGGCTTCGAGTTTGGCTGGATCAGGTTTAATTCCTGTGGACGAGAGTAGGAATCCCAGGTATACCAGGGATTCTTGTAAAAAATTGCACTTTGCAAGCTTCAGTTTAAGGTGTGCTTTTCTCAAGTGTGATAGCACATTCTGAAGGCGTTGAAAGTGTGTTTTTATGTCAGAACTGTAGACGATAATATCGTCAAGATAAACGAGAGCTTCGACACCTAATAGGTCAGAAAGGACTATATTCATCAACCTAGAGAAATTAGCAGGCCCATTTCGGACTCCGAAAGGTAAAACCTGGAATTCGTAATGGCCTCGGTTAGTGGAGAAAGCAGTCAATGCCCGAGATTCGGGACTGACCTCCATTTGCCAAAACCCGATGCTAAATCGAGGGATGAAAAAAAGTTCGCTTTCCCTACGTTCAGAATTGTTTCCTGCATGTTTGGAATCGGGAAACGGTCTGGGATGGTAATGTTGTTCAGGCGTCTAAAATATATACAAGGGCGAGATGTTCCGTCCTTTTTGGAGACGAGAATCATAGGAGGAGACCAGGGACTAGCTGAAGGCTGAATGACATCCTGCTCCAACATGTCCTTGATGTGTTCCTCAATAGTGACTAATTGGGAATGTGGAACCCGATAGGGAGGAATGAAAATGGGTTTGGAATTGGGTTCCAACTTGATTTCAAAAGGGACCAAATTAGTTCGGCCCAGAGGATCTCCTTTTAGGGCAATCACATCTCTATTTCTTATCAGGAAATCGAGAAGTGATTCTATTAGTTTGGGATCCTGTAAAGCTGGTGACTCCTGAAGGGAGTGCTCCAGACATTTCTTATATTCTTCTTTTAATACTGAAGGATTTAACTCTAAGGAACTGGAAACACGATTTATCATACTGATGGGGAAATCTGAATCTACTTTTACTGTGGAAACAGTTCCTATTTTCTGATTTGAAGTTAATTCTATAGGACTTTTTCCTTTGTTTAAACAAACAACAGGGATAGCTGAATTCTGACTCCGACTAAGGACTTGGGCAATAAGAACATCTCTTTTGAAATTACTTTTCTCTGTAATCAGAGTGCGCTCTGACTCTAATAATTTTCCTTGACTGTTAACTACTTTTGCTAGGAAACAAATCTTCTCATAAGGTGCTACTGTTATATGCTCGGTAGGGCATATAAAAAATTGTGAATCTGACTCTGGTTCGACGACTAAAATTTGCCTTATTGGCTGAACTGAAGCTGGCTGACTGGAAACTAGCTGACTGGAAACTGACTGACTGGAAACTGACTGACTGGAAACTGACTGACTGGAAACTGACTGACTGGAAACTGACTGTGTTGATCCAACTGGATTCAACAACTGGAACTGATTACCCTGGGATCTGATTTCTGGAGCGGTTGTCCCTCTGGATACAACCGGCTGACTTGAACTGCTATCAAGTGGAGGAGGTTTCCTATTTCTTTCGGAAATCTGAACTGGACTAATTCTATTAGCATTAAGCTGTCTGGCATTCTCACGGAGATGGTGTGTCCTATTTCGACATTTTACTAACTTTCCGGCTGGGTAAATCTCCCATTGATTCCGGTTAAAAAAATCCATACCTAGTAGGATGTCTGTCTGAAAGGTGGCGACTGTGTCCACTATAAACATTTCGCGGGGTATACCGCGTTTCCAACTTCTAAATATAACTCAATTTCTCCGTATGTAGGTATGGGTGTGCCCGTAACTCCTCTGAGTTGGCAGGATGGTGCCTTAAGTTCATATTTGTAATTTGTATTCTCTAATAATTCATCTACACATTGTTTCTTAATTAACGTCGCGTGTGCTCCTGTATCTAAGAGAGCAGTTAAATCTTGGTTATAGGTGCTACAATTTATTATTAAATCTAGGAGGTCCGCACCTATTATCCTGATAGGGAGTTTGTGTGCGTATCTGGGTTCATTACTGTAATTTAGGAGGGCGGAGGTTGAACTGCTGCCTCCAATGTAGGGTCTAAAAAAGGGCTCGAATGGTCTTCCATGGGAGGACCTGGGTCATATTCTACGGGATTACCATACGCTGGAGGGTGTTCTTCAAAACTGTACTCTGGGGAAAATGATTCCTCCACGGGTACTTCTACGTACCGAACTAGCTGACCTTGCTGGTTGTACTGAGGTTTGTACATGGGGTAAGAGTGTGGTTGACCCTGTGGTCGTAATCTATTGGGTTGGTGGTTCGACTGAGGCTGGGAATGGACTGGTTTCTGGGGATTGGATGACTTTTGGGATACGTTTTGGGAACGTGGGTGGTTTGGTTTCTGAAAATGGGGTCTATACCCTGCAGGAGCTTTATCAGCACACTTTTGGCGATCGCCACGGCAATGACCATGTTCGTGACAGTGGGAGCAATAAGAGGGATAATTACACTGACTTATCATGTGCCCAAAGCTATCGCAGTTAAAACACTGTGGAGGAGGGCGTGTATTCTGGGTTTGGGGAGCTTGTTTCTAGGGTGGTGGTCCCTGCATTGGCCTCGATTTATAGGGTTGTTGTTGTTGTGAAAAATGCTCTGTATGAATTGGTCCACAATTAACCCACCCCTTATATCTCCAGTCTAACTATAGAGTAGATTAAGTCTAGCCCTGTAGGGGTCAGCCTAGAGATTCCGGAAATGGTCCAGAGCGGGCAGATAAATTGAGGTCTACAGTAGGATTCCTCACCAAACTAGGTTAGGGCAATCTACCTTCACCTTTGTTAAGCTATGAGTTGATGCTGGGTCTTAGGCCACAATGTAGGCCTAAGTTGTCTGACCCAACTTAATTTAATGAGTCTTCTAAGTTAGAAGATAGAAGATCTAACTGGGCTAAAAACACAATTAGTCACTTACTGCTAGTTATTAGAGAGTCCCTTTTTCCGTCTTTGTTTAGTTGTTAAGAGCGTACTTGCTGGTGGGGATCTTTTTCGTTGTCTGTTCTTGTCCCTTCTCCAGTTGCGTCCTCTCGCCCCGTTCCTCGTTTTCGTTCTCCTTTGTTCTCCTTTTAGCGGGGCTTTTTCCACCAGCGTCGTCTTGGTTTTTTCCTCGGTTCGTTGATCGGTAATGTATATCTATTACCGAGCACGCTCTTGTCACACAGTATATAAATACTAGTGTGGAGAATAACTCTGGTGAGCAACCAATTGGTTTCATCCACCCAGTTATTGACATAAAAGGAATTTAATAATTGTTAGATTAACTACCTACCTACTCAGTGAACCATTTTCGTTACCTCCCAACTACCCACTCATCAGTTTTCCATATACTGGGGGCCCCGGGAGATAAAAATTTTGGTGTCATTGTCACCAATTTTTATGTCTGAGTGTAGACTAGCTAACTATTTGACTGTAAATGCCTGTTAATCTGATTAACAGTGTCTATCCTCACCTTCTCATGGAGAAGGTGTAGCATTTAATTAGAAGAGAAAATATACATCCATAGGATGAAACTATCTATGGTCTTTACCATAAGAAAAGAAAAAGTGAAAGTTAGAAGATAAAATTACAATTCCCCAGCATCTATTTTTTGTTGTAAAAATAGTCGCGCCTTTAATGCTGTTGTCGCTGAGGTCTTGTGTCTGTCAATGTTGTAGTAGGATGCGTTACCACTCCTACTGTCAAAGGAATAGTTACTGGAAGTTCAGTGTCTCCAGTTGTTGCTGTCAGTGGGAAGGTTCTCCAAAGTCCATTGTTTTGGGTCCAGACTCTAAAGGGTACAAAAGAGAAATGTCTCTTGTTGTGTCACCCGTTGAAGTCCTTAATTTGACCACTCTTGTTACCCCGTCTGCCCCTGGTCTGAGTTCTGAAACTCTAGCCAGAGGCCAGTATTGTCTTGGAGTACTGTCATGTATGAGAACAAGGTCCCCTACCTTAATTGTGTCAGACCAATCCTTCTTAGTCATTTGTTTATGTCTCTCCATTAGACCCATCAAGTACTCAGTTTTCCACTGTTTAATGAAATGAGCTTTAACTCTAGTTAAATGTTGTAACTTAGTCTGGAGCTCATCATGTCGTTGAGTCCAGTTTGGGTCTTCTGAAGAGTCTATATTGTAGTCCGGCAGGAGACTAACTTGTTCTCCCGAATCAAATGATTTGGAGTTAATGGTTCCGGGTCATTAATGTTGTCACTCACATAAGTGAGTGGCCTATTGTTGATGATGTTCTCAATCTCAGCCAGGAGAGTGAGCAACTCAAATAAGTGTATCTGTTTTTTACCAATTGCTTTCTTCAAGCAATTCTTTACTGTTTGTATATTCTCTCCCAGATAGAACCATACCAAGGAGAGGCAACTGGAATATACTTCCACTTTATGTTTGAATTTTGTATATATAATTGTGTGAGTTCATCGCTTAACAAGTCGTGGATGACTTGTTCACCAGCCTTGAAATATGTAGCATTGTCAGTCCAAACTGTCTTTGGTACTGAATGTCGTGCACAGAATCTCTTAAAGACAGCAACAAAAGATTCTGCTGTAAGGTCCTCCACAACATCCAGATAAACAGCTCGTGAGGCAGCACATGTAAACAGTACAATGTACATTTTTTGTTCAGTGTCAACCACCCCTACAGTAATGCTCCTGTATAGTCAATGCCTACAGTCTCAAAGGGTCTGTTGAGAGTAACTCTCTCCTCTGGCAAAGCAGGAGGATTTGGTTTCCTATAGGGCCTAGCATGAATACGCCTACATGTGACACACTCACTCAGGACTGTTTTAACAGTGATCCTTCCCTTGGGTATCCAATAAGTTTTTCTTAATGTAGTTAGTGTCTGTGGTACCCCCATATGATATACATCATTGTGTGTTTTTCTGATGATTAATGTTGTCAAATAGCTAAATCTAGGTAAAAGGATTGGATGTTTGCTTTGTATGACAGTTTTGATTTGTCTAATCTCCCTTTACACCTTAGAAGGCCTTCCTCATCTCTGAACAAGTTTAGATCCACAACTACTGATGGTACAGGTTCTTTTGTTTGTTTCCCATTAGTCAAGAATTCTAACTCTTTATTGTACTCTTTTTGTTGTGCATGGCCTATCCAGTATTGGTTGCAACTTCTGTATAATTATGATTGTTTTTATTTAGCTGTTGTTAATTGTAGTTAAACAGTTGTGAGCAAACCTCAAACAGTAGGCTGTGACCCTGACAAGTTTACTGAAGTCAGAATAACGTTCATAATTAGTGATTGGTTCAACCTTTCATTTGAAAAGATTAAATTTAATGTCAAGTTAACTTGTTCCACAGGCCATTGGTCTGTATTACAGAGCCACTTAGGTCCCATAAAACAAGTTTTGTTTGACTTCAACAACTTGCAGGATAAACCTCTGGTCAGAAAGTCTGCTGGATTTGTTTAGTTGGAACATAGTGAAAGTTTATTGTAGGCTTTCATTAGCTTCAGCTATTTCTTTTAGCCTATTTCTTACAAAGATATTCTTACTATTAATGCTATCATTCCGTATCCAGGCAAGACAAATCTGACTGTCAAGCCAGATGTGGATATCAGTTATGTTCACATCATTGGTAAGCATCCTTAAGCAATGAAATGGTTTTTAATGCTAATGCAGCAGCCAATAGTTCCAATTGAGGTATGGTTCGGTAGGTTTGAGAGGTGCAACTTTCCCTTTTGCATAAATTAGATGACTTTCTGTAGGACTTACAAGATACGCACAGCACCCATAAGCTTGTGTGCTTGCATCAGCAAACACATGAAGTCTCTGGGGCTTATCCCTAACCCACAGCACCTTTGAATTTTAATGTTCTGCACTTTTGTTAAATCAGCAGCTAACTTCTTCCAAGAATTTTGATTTTCATTTGTTATGGATCATCCCACCCAACATTTGTCCTCCAAATTTCTTGGAGGAGAATCTTTGATTTTATTGTTTGAAGGCAGGAATAGACCCATAGGATCAACAATTTTGGAAGCCTCTGATAATATTTGTCTTTTAGTATTTGCTTCCTCATCAAGTTTAAAACCTTTAGTACAGATTGAATCATGACTGTTAGAAGTTGCATCCAAATACCAGTTCATACCTAAAGTTTAACTCTGTCTGATGGCTCAGTAAGACCTTATTATCCTTTAAAATCTTTTTGTTTAAATCCTCATCAATAATCCACTCTCTAAGTTCAAAGTTACCTTGTTGCATAATGTTTGAGAGTGTTCATAGAATTCAGATAATTCAGATTTTGTTGTTGTTGAGCCTATTAGATTGTCTACGTAAAAATGTTCCTTAAGGAAGTTCAATTTAAAGAGTTATTAACTGGTTCAAATGATGTCCAATTGTCAATGCTAATAGGCTAGGTGAGCAATTGGCTCCAAACAACACAACATTAAATCTATAGGTTATGAACCCTTTATTCAAATCAAATGGATCCTTGAACCATAAGAACCTAAGTTGGTTCTTATCATATTCATTTTTAAGATTTATTCTCAAAATGCCTTTGAAATGTCCTTTGTACGGCATATTTATCTAACCTGAACCTCAGTAGATCTTCACCAAGGTCAGAAATGAGATAAGGACCCTCAATCAGGCAATCATTCAAACTGTGTTTATCACTGTCTTTGAGGCTACAGTTATATACTACTCTGAGTTTTGTTTGGGGCATCTTGTCGATAAACCCCCTGTGGGGTAAATAATGACAACCATCTTTTTTAAAAGGGTATTTGTTACTTCTTCATGAAGCCTTTCTGTAGCTGTTCTTTGAAGACATCACTGTACTTTTAATATTATTATCTTGTTGAGTTTTTCATTACTTTATATAAATGTCCTTTAGCTACTTTGAGATTATCTCTTAAAGTGGACAATTTATTTTCCAAGGTAACTCAATAAAATAACTATTGTCTTTGCACTGAATGGTGTCTTCAAATCTACCATTAAACTGAATCTTCTGAAGTTTGATTTGGTCATGTATACCCACAGATTCTAGCAACCATAAAGTTTGAATTGCTCACCAAAGTTCATTTGATAATGTGAATTAATGTTCAGTTGAGATAATATTATTCAAAGTGTTGCTATTCTTACGGTGTTTGTAGGACTGTTGAGGCACATAGTATTTGTTGGTCATGAACTATTTTGGTTTTGTCTAGGTTGTATTTGGATAGGTCACCCAAAGGGGCATCCCTGATGGAGTCTGAATAGCTATACCATTACCTATCTCTCTATGCCCTTATGAATAAGATTAATATAATCTGCCCCTATTAACATTTCAATGTTAGCTACTGTGTTGTTAGTGATATGTCTATCAGCTATTTTGTAGTGTTTTCCCAAATGATTTATGGTTTGTTCTATTTGGGTATAACCAGTTTTGTTTGTCCTACTTTAGAAATAATAACTGCTTCAATTTCTCTAATTATTTTCTAAATGTAGTCCAGGTCAAGTTGTCTTATAGCTATTTTTGTCCGAGTTAAAGATGCAATATTGAGGTTTGTTCATTCGGGTTGGTGTCAAACCCAATTTATTAACTACATTTGTGAAACAAATGTTTGTTGAGAACAACAGTCTATAAGACATCTCACTGGAGTGGTGCTACCCTCACTATCACTAATCCAAAGTAATAGTTGGTAAAAGAATCTCAGGTGTTTTTTGTTACGTTGTTGAACAAACAGAATGTCCCTGAAAGTGGCATTTTCTTGATTACCTTTGTTTGATGGAGGTATCTTTTGAGTTTGAGTACTATGTTTGGACACTTTGGTGAATCACACATTGATGAGGACATGTCGTAAACTTTTACAAAACTTACACTTGAATCTTAACCTAGATTTACAGTCTTTCTTATAATGTCCCTGGCCAGTACACTTTTTACATAGGTTCAACTGTTCACATCTTTTTAGCTCTTTGGTTAAAGTCTGAATATTTGTCACACCCAGTACTACTGTGTTCATTACTTGCACAAAATTTGCAATGTAGTGGTGTAAGTTGAGGCAGCATTACATTAAAGTTCTGTGATGTAGGTGTTCGTGTATTACAGTTGGTCACATTTGATTCTACAGTATCAAGTTTTGCTGTTTGGCTGTAGCTAGTTGGTCTCTGGGAACAGTCTTTGGTTTATCCATCTTCTGGGTCTTATTTTTTGTTGGAATATTTCTCAATTTGTAATTAGTTAGGATATTGGGAAAGTGTCTTCTGATATCTTCAAGATTAGGATAATTTTCTCCCGTCTTTAGAACTAAAATATCTTTAACCCTCAAAGGAAGGCACCTAAGAAACTTGCCTTGTATAATCCAAGATGAAGCTTAAATATCTATCTCATTGCTAACCAGTTGTCTATAATAGCTTCTAATTTTGTATAAAAATTTTCCATATCACTATGATTATCTTTTTGGTGCAAAATCAAAAATTTGTTGAGATAATTCATATACAATCTCATCTTTATTAATGTAATTACGTTTTAAGAGATCAATAGCTACTTCATATGAATTCCCTACGGCTGGTAAATAGGCTATCAGGTTATAGGCTGGGCCTTTAAGGAAACTAGTTAAGTAGCTAAACTTTTCAACAGTTGAAATATAAGGTTTATTACCTATTAAACTCTCAAATTTGTCAATGAAAGATGGGAATTGTACCGTGTCCCCTTCAAATGTTGGTACTAGCAAAATGGGTAACTGAGCCCTCAATTCTTGTGACTCAGGATTTAGCATGCCACTTAAATTTTGTTGAAGGTTAGCTCTACTTTGATTAAAATCAGAATTAGGTTTATTTGGTGTTAAGTCAGTCAAACGAGACCGTAGTCTCCTTATTTGCTGTTCAATTGAGATTACCTGATCATCATTATCAGCGTAAAGGTCTATCAATTGTTCTTCAGCCATTTCGGATTCAACTAACTCTGAAATACTCTCATCAATGGCTATTATTTCCTTCTTTTTAGTTTCCAATTTAAGAATTACACACTCTAAATCTTCCTTACCTGGTTGTGTAATATTGTTAAAAGTGTTCTTGGCCTTTGTAACAGCTCCCAACTTTGCCCCCCTTTTCTTTTTTAACTTTTTCAATTCCGCACTGTCCATGTTTAAGTCAAAATTGTTTAACTGGGGATCGTAATGAAATAGAGGACAAGAAGAAATTACCAGAGAAGAGAGAGCACAGACAAACAGTCAAGTTTAAATTTGGTTTAATCCCCCCCAAGTACTTATGTGTCACTCAGGTCTAAGCTTATAAGAGAATGATACTCCTTAAATGTAAATGTTTCCTAGTTAGGCCCTAGGTTGTAGACCTAATTAGGCTTGATTAGGTTAGGCTTAGGCTTAGGCTTAGGCTAGACCATTTAGCCTAATTCTGCAATTTTTTTGTTAAGTAAGGTTAAGGTTTGTAAATTCCCCACACACGGACCACCAATGTGAAAAATGCTCTGTATGAATTGGTCCACAATTAACCCACCCCTTATATCTCCAGTCTAACTATAGAGTAGATTAAGTCTAGCCCTGTAGGGGTCAGCCTAGAGATTCCGGAAATGGTCCAGAGCGGGCAGATAAATTGAGGTCCACAGTAGGATTCCTCACCAAACTAGGTTAGGGCAATCTACCTTCACCTTTGTTAAGCTATGAGTTGATGCTGGGTCTTAGGCCACAATGTAGGCCTAAGTTTTCTGACCCAGCTTAATTTAATGAGTCTTCTAAGTTAAAAGTTAGAAGATCTAACTGGGCTAAAAACACAATTAGTCACTTACTGCTAGTTATTAGAGAGTCCCTTTTTCCGTCTTTGTTTAGTTGTTAAGAGCGTACTTGCTGGTGGGGATCTTTTTCGTTGTCTGTTCTTGTCCCTTCTCCAGTTGCGTCCTCTCGCCCCGTTCCTCGTTTTCGTTCTCCTTTGTTCTCCTTTTAGCGGGGCTTTTTCCACCAGCGTCGTCTTGTTTTTTCCTCGGTTCGTTGATCGGTAATGTATATCTATTACCGAGCACGCTCTTGTCACACAGTATATAAATACTAGTGTGGAGAATAACTCTGGTGAGCAACCAATTGGTTTCATCCACCCAGTTATTGACATAAAAGGAATTTAATAATTGTTAGATTAACTACCTACCTACTCAGTGAACCATTTTCGTTACCTCCCAACTACCCACTCATCAGTTTTCCATAGTTGTTGTTGCTGTTGGTGTTGTGGCTGCTGCTGTTGAATGTAATGTACGGGGTTTTCTCTACTCTTTCGGTAGTTTTGGTTTGCTAAATCTGGGTAATGTTCCCGTGTTTTGTTTATGGCTACACTTACAGGTTTGTCAACATTTAAAAACTCCTGAAACTTTTTTTTTAGGTGCTCCGGGTAGGTTTTGGTAAATAGTTGTTGCTACTATTAGATTTCTTTGTTTCGAAGTGAAAGTTATGTCACATGCATTTTCTGCGGCACGGAGGGCTTCTCCTACAAGTTTATTTGTTCGTGTAATAAAATTGTTTAAATCTTCGTGTTCCTCTTTCTTCCATTTAGCTTGGAAGACTGCTTCTAACGTGGCTAAGGGTTGTGCAAGTGTTATTTCTTTAAAAAATTCTAATAAGTTTTGTTTAAAATCGTCCCATGTTGTAGCTTCGCTAATTGATGGGACGTAGGTGACTGTGTCATGAGCATTCCCTTCTTTAGGGTCGATAAATCTTTTTGCTTCTCTAATTTTTATATCATCATCGGTGATGGTTTCGCGTAAGAAATGTTGCTCTAAAGATTCAATCCAAGGTCTTACGCGTGGTTCAACAAAGCGATTATCTATGGTCCCCTTAAAAATTAAAACAGTATGGGGAAGGTTTACTAGTCTGCCTAAGTTAATGTATGCTGGGGAGGGGGTTTGAGACTGGGACATATTGGCTTGTTCTGGATCTGAAGCTTGTGTTTGGGAGTATGTTTGAAGGGCGCGGGGTAGGTGGAAAAATGGGTGTAGGTAAATTTTCGATGTCAGAAAGCGCACCGTCTGAATCGCTCATATGTGAAGATACTTATTAATGTGTTCTAATTAGGTCTGCTTGACCGATCTTAATTTATGGAATGATCACTTAAGGGGTTTTCCTAACTACACTATCTAAAAAAAATAAATGCACAACAATTTGCCTACTAGGGAAAAATTTGAAAAGATTGCAAACACAAAAATAAAAAAAATGTAAACAAGATTTCACTCAAATGTACGTGAAGGTATGGTAATACTATGTTTGGTACATTAAATAAAATTATACTATACTAACTAGAATAGTAAAAATAACTGAAAATAACTGAAAATAACTGTGAAAATAACTGTGACAATAATTCTGCGACAATAATTCTGTGAAAATAGTTTTCAATAAAAAAAATGTATCACTGGTGTCTGAAGTGTTCACTGTGTTTTGTGTTAATTCTGGCTCAATACTAAATATTAACTGTTAATAATAATGACTTTTCAAATGTTTAGAAATTATTTTAAAAAAGAGTTTTGTACTTAACAAGATTCCTACGGCGAAATCCTTAGAGACGTGTCCTGAAGACGTGTCTTGCTGGCCATTTGTTCTTGGATGAAAACTAAGCGTGGAGAACTTGGAGTTGTGACGCACCGGTTCAAGGGTAGATGTGACGAACTAGAAGTCGTGACACGCCGGTCAACTGGGTGTTGGTTCTAGTTCCAGGGTCTGGAAGACTGGAAGAATCCTGGATGCAGAAGTTGTCAGTCGTGAAGATCCTGGTTAAAGGGTCGCCAGTTGTTAACCCCTCCGTCTATGGCCCGGGATGGTTCGAAGTCGACGGGGGTTCTAGTTAGGTGGCAGCAACGGATGTGTGACTTGCAGTAGTTTTCTTCTATATTACTCTCCGAGTTCTTCTATAGTGGCTCGGAGGACTCTGATAGACTTACTAAAAATGCTGAAGGTTCCGGACTCTTCTTATAACGTATCCGGAAAGTTTAATGAATAAGTTCTTCTGAAGAGAGCAAGGCTCGAAGGATAAGATAAAAACTATCTTTTACTGTAATTTACTGCTAAAATGTACAGGTAGTGCTCAGCCCCTGAATTAGCTTCTGAATGACAATGGAAGATTTTTACTGGGGTTCATATACCTAAAAACTGCTAACATCATTATTATTAAATGCTAAAAAGGCTGTATTTTTTTTGTACAATATTCGAAAATAAAGTAAATTTTCAGCTGTGGTAAGGCTTGAACGAGTAAACAAAATATTTGAAGACGAAACCATATTTTTATCTTAAACCGCGACTTTTCAGATCTGATGTTATCATGATCTGTCAAGTTAACTAAAAGTGGAAATCGGACTATGCATCTTTACACTAAAATATGCATATGAGTAAAATTTTAAGGTTTAAGATGTACAATTTTAATGCTTAGGCAAGACATGATCTCATCTTTTATAACGAAAGAGAATGTATACAAAATATGAACATTGCAAAGCTTAAGCAGGATTCCTTATTAAGCGAAATCTAAAAAAATGATTATGAGATTTTTTTAAAAAACAAGAGGTCACCAATTATTTAGCAAAGTAGAAAGCAAATCAAAAATTTTATCCAAACTCGCGTTGGGCGATTTTGGTCCTTATGTAAAAATGAATACACACACGTAGGCTACATACATATGAGTATAGGCATTATATAAAGTTAAATATATAAGAATATACAGGATTATATAAATACATGAACCATATAACACATAAATTTTTAAAATGGATACTTTTCTTAAAATGGATAATTTTTCTTAAAATGGATACAAGAACTATATAAATGAATACCAGAATTACATGAAGAATAAGATAATATAGGAATATGAGAATTATTTATGGTTCATTTTTACACACACACACACACATATATATATATATATATATATATATACTGCATGTATTCAAGTATATATGATGTTAATGATAAAGGTAAGGTGAATCATTTATGCACCCTCTGAATTATCATTCCCTCGTCTCTTTTTTAGACAACTGTACAAATATAAAGCTTGCTCAGATACGAGTGTAGGGCAGACACACACACACACAACACACACACACACACACACACACACAGATAGTCATAAATGAATTTTGTGGGGGGAGCCTAATCCACTCTGTATTCTTCGTATTAAATCTCGGAGACCATTGTACCTGTGAAAACACACCCTATATCCTGATAAGGGGTCAATACACAAAATGAAATATATAATAAAGTCTCTCTCTCTCTCTCTCTCTCTCTCTCTCTCTCCGCAAAAGCGGCCCCCCTCGTGGAAGAAGAAAAGAGCCAAAATAAAGATAAAGGTCCGGGGTTTTCGAGATGCCTAGACACTCTGCGTTTTAAAGATTAGAGGCAGTGATGGGCATCGATACATGAAAATCGCTAAAGCGATACCGATACATCGATACATGAAGAACGTCTTAGGCGATACCGATACGCCGATACTTTCTAGATGTCTTAAGCGATACCGATACCGATACATGCATCGCCGATACATGTATCGCCGGTACATTTTTATAATTATTCATTTAATATGTAGGTATTAGATATTATTGTTTATACTAGTAATTTGTACGCACTGTAAGTAAAATCAACGACATTTTAATGGGTTTTATAGATGTAAATAAAAACAATTGCTTTATTTAATGAAAGTATGTTTTAATTTTGTAGGATACATGAATGACTGAAAATATTACACTAACAATTAAAAGTAATTACTATTACCCTTCAAAAATACCAGCTGGCTAAACATCTGGTCAGACAGTCTATTCCTTTTTGGAGCGTGAATGTGACCAGCCAAACTAAACAACCGTTCTACAGGAGCAGAGGATGGTAGTGGTGTGTTATACTTCAGGAAGACCCGTAGAATTCCTGGGTACTGCCTCAGAGATTGGAGAGAATGACTTCCGTCACCCATATACTGTAAAACTTCCATCTCAGTGGAATCTTGGGTTGCAGACACATTAGTGGAAGCAGACTCATAACAGAATTATGGTTAATTAATCTCAATAACACAAGTACAAACGTGTTTAAACGTTGCGCCGTACTGTGTGACGTGACCAGTAGAGTAGTACTGTCATTAAATAAATATTTAATAATATTATTATTTATGTATATTCATAAATATAACTCAGTAGTGTCATATTATAACATCTATTTAAATATTTAAAAATACTTATTAATGTATCGATGTATCGATTTTTTTCGATACATTTAAGAAAATTGACCTTAGCGATACCGATAAATCGATACTTTTGTCAAGTAGCTAAAGCGATACCGATACCGATACAAAAGTATCGATCGATACGTATCGGCGATACATGTATCTAGATACTGCCCATCACTGATTAGAGGTCACACACAGGGCGAAAGATGAATTGAGGAAGATTGTTCCAGAGTTCACCGGTTCAGTAGATGAAAGATTGAAAATACCGATTAACCCTGACGTTAGAGAGTTGGACAGAAAAGGATTGAAAAGGTGTAGAAAGTCTGGTGCTACTTGCTCTTTTTAAAGGAGGAGGCATGCAGTTAAGAGTTCAGAAGAATAGTGTCCGTTATAATAGCGATAGTAAAGAGAGAGTGAGGCAACATTGCGACGAAGAGAGAGAGACTGAAGACAGTGAGTAAGAGGCAGGAAATTGATGAGACGAAAAGCCTTTGATTCCACCCGGTCAAGTAGGGCTGTGTGGGTTAAGCCACCCTATACATGACAAGCACACTCCATTGGGGGTGTTCAAAATTTGGAAATGTTTGGAAAATGTAGCATACTGTGTTTTTTTCCATTATTTGTTCCAAGGGAAGTCGTTTGTTCCCATTTTCATCAAAATCGAAATTCGCTTAAAGAGCTTAAAGATAGCATGCTTCAGTCATTTACGATAAAATGCTAACTTTGTAACTAATGGAGATACACTATTAACCTGCCCCTCATTGTGATCCTTTTGACGAAAAAAATGCGATTGGAAAAGGTCATTAATTAAAAGGTCAGTAATGAATAATAGGAAAAGAGTGGTTGACAGGACAGAACCCTGAGGAACACCACTCTTGATAGCTTTATGAGAAGAACAGGGGCCATCTATAACCGCAGCTATAGATCGTCCAGAAAGGAAATTAGAGATGAAGGCGCAGATAGAAGGATAGAAACCGAAGGAGGGCAGTCTCGAAATTAAAGATTTATGCCACACTCTATCGAAAGCTTTTGATATGTCTAGCGCAAGAGCAAAAGTTTCACCGAAATCCCGAAAGGAGGATGACCATGAGTCAGAGAGATATGCAAGAAGATCGCCAGTATAGCGTCCCTTGCAGGACCCATGCTGACAATCTGATAAAAAATTGTGAGAAGAGAGGTGTTTTAGAATGTTCCTATTGAGGATAGATTCAAAAACTTTATAAAGGCAAGCAATCAAAGCAATTGGACGATAGTTGGAGGATTGAGAGCGATCACCTCTCTTTGGCACACGCTGAATGAAAGAGAACTTCCAGCAGGAAGGAAAAGTACCAGATGAAAGACAAAGACAAAAGAGTTTGCCTTGGAATGGTGTCAGCACTGAACCACAGGAATAAATAAATTTTTCTTTGTCGAGTTTTAAAAATTTGTCAAAGATTTCTTTTTTTGTATTCACAGAGTGATTCATTAATTAAAAAAATATTTGGTTTGATTTTTATTACTGCAGTTCTTACTTCAGATTTCCAAAGTTAGTCACTCGGTTTGAATTTTATTATTCTCTTGCCAGTGTCCTTATTATTTTTACAAACTCGATATACATCCGCAATGACATTTTGAGGGATGTTTACACGGAGTTTTCTGTCTTCTCTGACCGTTTCGGTACGGTTTTTATTTGGGAAAGTTTGTGGTACTCCAGGTCCTCCAATGAAGTATTGGTCTTTCTTTAACTTTTCATTTTCCTTTGCTTGGTTCTGGAGTCTGAATTCTAAAGTAGATACTCTCTCATTAAACGCGTTTATGCACTGTTTTAAGTCGTTTTTATTTCTTCTAATTTATTTATTTTGTCATCCTTTTCTATCATGCAGTTTAGCATAAAAGACAGGTACGATTCCATATATAAAGCTAATTGTTTATTTTCACTGGTAATCGCATGTCATTCCTGCCGTTAGGTGCATTAAATTATTCAATTCGTTGATGAATGGGGAACTTCTTTGGAATCGGGGGAAACAGCGCTTGAGATGGAGGGAGAAGGTATACCTCTCTCCAGCGCATCTGTTCCCTCATGGAGACTAGACTTTTGCAGGGGAGGGAAGGGTGGATGCTTGGGCAAATGTAGAAGTTTTTTTTGTTGTTTCTTCTATTTGCTATTTCTGTAAAATTTATTCACTTTAATTTTGATAACTGTTGATAGTTACTATTTTCAGGAAGCCTTAATGAGAGAATTTTACTAGATTTTTAAATAACGTTCCTGCTTTAGACTAAATTTTATTTATTTACACATTTAAATAAAGATAACTTAATTATGAGCCGGTTTGTGTAAAGTTAGTTGGGCATGTGTACTCGCGTTCTTTCGTTCGTGCGTTTAGACGTGGCACTCTAAGTCTTCGGTCATATAACAGCACTGCTTAACGTAAGTCACAAGAAAATTATACAGGTTTGAATGTTTTAATTAATTCCGTTAAGACTATATTCTGATTCAAGATCGAATAATACTTTTGCAAAGATATTCAAGAGATATCTACACGTATATCTCTCTCAGAGCATCTTATGTCACAATGAAAGATAGATGTTAATATAGAGCGAAATGCCATACGTGTTCCTCAAATTCTTACAGAAACAGAAACAAGAAACAGAAGGTGATGAAAAAAGTTCCTTTTGATAGTTTTCTTGTAGACGTAATTCACACGTTTTGCAGTATGAATATTGTATATATGAACGCTGATATATATATATATATATATATATATATATATATATATATATATATATATATATATATCAGGTGGCCCAAAACCAAAACGCCTCCAGATTTGAACATCAATTACTTCAAAAATATGCAGTTCACACTTCAAAATTTATAAAACTTTTACCTCAATCTATTGATAAGCCATCATAAAAAATTTCAAACCTCTACATAAAATACTTTTTCCACAGCTGAGGGAACAATGAGGTATAGTGAAAAAAACGAATATCCTAAATCCTAAATGTATATAGCTGTACCTGGCAACTATTCTAAGACTTGTAGTAGTTTCCTTAGCCTATGGATAATCTGTTAGTCTCTGAAAAACGTCAGATGATATAGGCTACGACCATCTTAAATACTGTTTGGTACTTTCCTGTTAACGGGAATACCCTAAAAAAGTTTTACTGTTTGTTATGTATTTTTGCTCTCGTCATTTTCGTCTAAACTAACGAAAATCTCACAACTTAACCTAACCAATCATCAAGGGCGTACAGTTGACCTAACCGGGCATTCAAATGACCTAACCGGGCATTGAATTAACCTAACAGGTTAATATAACGGAAAATGCCCGGTTAGGTCAACTGAAGGCCCAGTTAGGTTAATTGAATGCCCGGTTAGGTCAACTGTACGCCTTTGATAATTGGTTAGGTTAAGTTGTGATATTTTCGTTATTTTAAATGAAAATGACGAGAGCAAAAATACATAACAAACAGTTTGGTAGTCCCGATAATACGTAAGTACCGAATTTATTATTCATTTAAATGAAAATAGTTAATATGTAAGCGATAATCAGTTAGTAGGGGGCCAAAATGTCTTTATGTCATCTAAAATAATCGCAGAAAAAACGTCGCTGCTTTCGGTACGTTGTCACCATATGAATTCCGCAAGATACGAGTCCAGATGATGGCGGGCGGTTCCATTGTGTTTCTTGTTACGCCATTTGGCGCTGCCCCACATCCTTTCAATGTTTTGAGTATGGACTCCACTAGTGGGATCCATGAAGTTGAAATGATGATTAACCTTGAAGTGCTCAAAACCAGGACAGGTCAACTGAATGCCCGGTTAGGTCAACTGTACGCCCTTGATGATTGGTTAGGTTAATTTGTGATATTTTCGTTAGTTTAAACGAAAATGACGAGAGCAAAAATACATAACAAACAGTAAAACTTTTTTTAGGGTATTCCCGTTAACAGAAAAGTAACTACTGTTTTTTAAACTTACCCTTCAAATTATGGTTGGTTCTAACTAACGGTGAAAAAGCGGTGATTGAAAAGTATTTCTTGGAAAAAAGATGGACTGGGGCAAGAATTGTGAGGGAATTTCCAGCAATAACTTGTGATGTTACGTCTGTGAAGAGAATAATTAAAAAACTTAAAGCAACCAGTTCGACGGCACGGAAGCGTGGAAGTGGTCGGCCTAAAACAGTTTACACTCAAGACAATATAGCAATGATCGAAATGATGAGCTTATCTGAAGAGAATTGACCTGGGTCACACTGCTCTCAGAGGAAAATTGCAAGAAATTTAGGTATCAGTCGAAGTTCCATACAAAGAATGCAGAGAACGGTAGGACTTAAAGTATTTAAAAGGATCCGTGTTTCAAGACGTGACAGCAATGTAAGAGCTAAAAGAAAAATTCGTTGTAGAAAATTGCTTGATAAATTTTCGTCTAATGATGTTAAAAAAAATAGTTTTTACAGATGAAAAAGAATTCACCATCGAGATTGCTCGAAACTCCCGGAACGATGTTGTTTCTGGTCGGCGTAAAAAAGACATTCCTCCATCGAGACTTTACCACTTTTATCGTGGAATGGAAAGACAAATTTATTTAATTTCAGGAAATAAAAAAATTAATTCAGAAACCTATGTAAATCTCTTAATTTATTATTACTTATTGGCTTTTATTATTAACTATTTTTTTTTAGAAAAACAAAGGTGTCTATTTACTTTGGTTAACCTTTTGTGTGTATATATATATATATATATAATAAACAGGAACACCAGAGAAAATACAAACATCCTTCAAGGTTTAATAGTACCAACGTTTCGGAATGCACTAATTCCATCTTCAGGGCTAAAACTATTAAACCTTGAAGGATGTTTGTATTTTCTCTGGTGTTCCTGTTTATTATTAAACTGCGTTTTCCGCGCCACCAATCAATAGCCGATATATATATATATATATACTGTACATATATATATATATATATATATATATATATATATATATAGTGGTGGACAGGATGTCAGTTTTTCAACATCTGCGGATGCAGATGCGGATCTTTAATTTCAATATCCGCGGATGCGGATGTGGATATTTAGTTAATCTATCATATAATATAGAATTATGAATATATGACAATTTTTCAAATTTTGTGATATTACTGTTATGGCAAGCAATGCATAAGAATTAAAATTAATATTAATATTTTCATTATGAAAAAATAATAACTTTCTCAAGAGTTTCAGCCACAGAAAATTCAATGAAACAAGTTTCATCCAATTTTCTGTTACCAGGTATTTATATTTTGAGGTTTATATATTTGTTTGTTCATTAATAATTCACTGGTCAACAAAGTTTTTGCCACAGATATTTTTTTACTTGAACTATGCGTAATTTTTTTAAAACAGAATTTTTCTATCACCCGCAGTTTTAGAGTGACACACGAATTTACATTACTTAGGATTTGAGTGAGAATAGGAAGGGGGAGGGGTCTGCCCCTTTCTCTTCCTCTGCTTATAAGTTGCTACACGTCACTGTTGACTTTCATTTGTCAGTTACTCATTTGATTTCACTCAGTGAACATCGTGCATTTTATTCGTGATTTTCCTTAATCATTTTTTCTGTCAGTGCGTTCGTATTGTTTCATGACAGAATGCCACGCAAGTGTGTCAACCATCCAAACTGTTTCTGTTATGTGTGCAGAGAGTTAACACTTAAATTTCAAAGGCGAAATTTCACCCCTCTCGTCAAAAAAGCATACGAACTTTATTTTGGTTGCAAGGTAGGGGATCAGAACAAGACGTGGGCACCTCATATATGCTGTATTACGTGTTTAAGACTTCTGACAGGCTGGCTAAATGGGTCTCGTCAAATGCCGTTTGCTGTTCCGATGATATGGAGAGAGCCGAAAGACCATTTAATGGATTGTTATTTCTGCTTAACAAATATACTAGGCATTACTGCGAAATCTAAACATATGGTACATCAGCCATAAGGCCTGTTTTACATAATAAACATTTGCCAGTACCAAGGCCACCGGAAACGTGGAGTTTAGATGATGAAAATGAAATTGATGTACAATGGTAATGACACAGCTCAACATGGTTTACTGACGGACGACGTTGATTCAATGTTTGAACCATCTTGTTCATCGACAGAGCCTCACTTAATATCTCAAGCAGACCTGAGCGAGCTTGTCTGTGATCTGAAATTATCAAAAGATCAATCCGAACTTTCGGCTTCCAGGTTGAAAGGTTGGAATCTTCAAGAAAAAGGCACTAAGATATCTTTTTACCTCAAGCATCAAAGAAACTTTCTACCCTCTCATGAAAACCCTTGGCCAACAACATGATCCAAACGAATGGCGCCTATTTATTGATTCCTCGAAGCGAGTTTAAAAGCTGTATTACTCCATAATGGAAATAAATACCCTTCAGTTCCATTAGCACATGCCGTACATATGAAGGAATCATACGACAATATGCACCTGCTTGTGAAACATATCCAATATGATAAATACTCTTGGCATATCTGTGGAGACTTGAAAGTGATTGCACTTCTTGGTTTACAACTGGGTTATACGAAATTCTGTTGTTTCCTCTGTGAATGGGACAACAGAGCACGGGAAAGCCATTACTCAAAGAAACAATGGCCACTTCGACAAGCGTTGATTCCAGGGCATAAAAATCTCACCAGTTCATCTCTTCTTAATCCAAAAAAGTTATTTGCCATCACTACATATTAAACTTGGTTTAATGGAAAATTTTGTTAAGGCTATGGATCAAAATGGCAGGGAGGGGGGGGGTCTACTTAAAACAGAAATTTCCGAGGATGAGCGAGGTCAAAATCAAAGAAGGGATATTTGTGGTCCCGCAAATTAGAGAAATCATGAGAGACAGCGCGTTTGATGAAACTTTAAGTGAAGTTGAAGGAGCAGCTTGGAGAGCATTTAAAGTAGTGAACACAAATTTCCTCGGAAATTTCAAGGCCGAAAATTGAGAGTCACTTGTTGAAGAACTTCTCAAGGCCTACAAAGACGTGGTGTGCAACATGTTGAAAATTCATTTTCTTGACTCACATCTCGACTTCTTCCCAACAAACTTAGGCGATGTTAGTGATGAGCATGGGGAACGCTTTCATCAACAAATATCCTCGATGGAGAAGCGATACCAGGGCAAGTGGAGCCCAGCATGTTGGATGACTACTGCTGGACATTGTCAAGGGATGGCCCAGAGGCGAAATACAAGCGTAAATCATCAGTAGCCAAATTTTAGGTGAATTCAATATGCATTTTCTACTTTGATATTGCTATTACGCCTATAAATTAGTCCAAATTTCATTTTCGATTCAATCAATATTGGTGGGTAATAGAAAATTTTTTTAGGCCATTTTTGAACTCGGCGGTAAAAAACCTATAAGATCCACCCATTTTTGTTCATGTGACAAATAAAAAGTTCGATTTTGTCGACCAGTGAATTAATACTTTACATGAAATGTGCATGACTGGGCCTTATAAGCTACTTTATAAGCTAATTTAATTGTAAATTGCATAATTTATTAGAGGTAATATCCGCATAACATCCGCAGTCAGAAGTGCGGATCCGGATGTTAAAAATGACGAGGATGCGGATATCCGGTCCACCACTAATATATATTGAACAGGAAAACTATTATTAGTAAAGTATGATCTTAGATTATTAAATTCATCATTAAGTAAGGTAAAACTAGAGGTCAAATTATATCCTCTGAACAGGAGAGTTTTAATACAAGACATCTTATAGTTGAAATCAGTAAAACTAAAAAAATTCATGCCCAAACCAGTGAAAGTGGGTTTCCTGTAAACTGATGTAGTAATAGAATCACCGTTTTTCGAAATTAAAAGATCTAAAAAGGGGAGGGAGCCATTTTGCTCAGTTTCCATTGTATACGTTATATTGGGGTGCAAAGAATTTAGGAAGTTAAAGAATTGTTGCGCTTGTACCGCATTATCAAAGACAGCTATCGAATCATCAACGAAGCGTCGATAGAAAATTGGCTTGAGATGAGTGGGAGATTGTCTAAAAATTACACTTTCTAAATGAGTCATAAAAAAATCAGCTGCTAACGGTCCGACAGGTGATCCCATCCCTACACCATCAATTTGTTGGTAAACCTTATTGTTGAAAGTGAAATAGCATTGTTTGAAGACCAATTCTAAAAGTTCCTTAAAATGAGACAATGAAAAACCATGAAAATTATCGACTGAGCTAAAAACCCTATCTAAAATAATGGCAATAGTTTCAGATACAGGTACATTTGTGAAAAGCGACTTTACATCAAAACTGACAAAAAACTTTTTTGAATCGAAGTTCTCACCAAGGAGGTCTTTTTGGAATTCAAACGAGTTATTTATAGTGTAAGCATTTTTCGCAAAGGGTGACAGGAGACGAACAACAAATTTTGCCAATTGAAAGGTGGGTAAGTTATACGAAGCTAAAATAGGACGGAGAGGTGTTCCAGCTTTATGGATTTTAGGCAGACAGTATAATTGAGCAAGATTAGCACCAGATGCGAACAACTGAGAGTAAGTATCATTTTTTATTATCTTTAAAGACTTTAGTCGTGACAGAAATCTATTAACCTGGTCTTCTAACCTTACAATGACTTTATTGACAGGTTCAAGGATTTGTTTGAATTTAGTAAGATCACTTAGGATTTCATTAGTTTTGTTTATGTAGTCCGATTTATTCAAAATAACCACTCCGTTACCCTTGTCTGGTCTAGTCACAACAATCTCCTGGTTCTTTGCCAAATTCTTAATACACTGCAAATCACTCTTCCTAAATATGAAAGATTGAAATTTAAGATTTCTAAGTTTATGAAAAAATTCTTGAGTTAAATTTGAGAACTGACATTTGAAATTATTGAATTCACCCACATGGGGAACATTTTTCAAGCCATTGAAAAATTTTTCAAAGTAAAGAAAAAACGAAGGCTTATATATTTGAGACAACGGAAGCTTAAATTGCAAACCAAGTGACAGTAAAAACTTTTCCCGAGGGGAGAGTGTGTAACTAGAAAGATTCGAAATTACCTTATCTGAATTGAAAAAATTTGGTGAATTCATTCCCAAAGCCTTTAACTTACGTTCATGTGTTTCCAAGATGGTAGAGTGAAATTTTTCTAGTTCACGTTGTACAAAAGAAATTATTAATAAATAGTCCAACAACGACAAGGTATTTTTAAGAGTAGTTATATAATGCCCAAGAGACTTATTATGCGAATCTGAAATTTTGATTTTATAATTAATTTCATTATTTAATAAATATTCCAGGGACGATTGATAAAATTCAGAGTCATATAGATTGTCACGGTAGAGTTTGAAGTAAACAAATTTCGGGAAAACCCTGCAGGTCCGACACATTTCAAGAAAATAACAGTCCAGTTTTGACTTGAGAAACTTTCGTGAAGTCTTCCAAACATGGCGATAAGCCCTGAGGCCATCTTGTCCATACCTTGAATATATATAATCATGCGGGTTGCTTCTACAGAGCTTCAATTTAATATTTAGGAGAAATCCAATGAAGGAGAAATGTAAATGCCATGAAAAGTCTTCTTTAATGCGCAACGTTTCGAGCAATACGCTCATCTTCAGGCTGTATCATAACAATGTGAAATTAAAATCAATAATTGAATGAAAAACAAGACAAAGAAAATTTCTATAACCTATTCATAAAGGCAAATTTTAAAAGACTGAGAAAAGAGGGTTAAATTCTAAGTTATACAGATTTACATATAAAAATTAAGAAGCTATTTTTAAATACATATAGTAAATGTGAAATTAATATACTGGAAAAATTAACAATAGTACACTGGAATAATGAAACTAACTAACCTTTCACTGCAATTTCCGAGGCTAACTGATTTAAGCAGAGGCAAGACGAGAAAACAAAAGATGGCGAGGGCGATTGGGGAAGGGGGATTATAAGGAATTGGGGAAGGAGGAGGGATTATAAGAAATTTAGAGGGACGGCATGTGAGTCAACATTTAGAGTAGGGGACAATGTTTTAATGTAAAGCGATTCCAAAATTCTTAGTGAGTTGGGACAAGTATTACAACCAAGAATTTTAAAATTGTCTAAAGTGACATCAGTTTTACATTTTATACTGTGTTCCCGAATACTAGAAACTTCTTTAGTTTTTAAAATTTTACCTGTTCGGCCACTTATTCCCATATGCGAATAAAATCTAGCCCTGAGAGAGCGAACAGTGCTGCCAATGTAATTCCCAAGGAGACACCTAGGGCAGGTAAATAAATATACAACACCGCTACGCAACGAGTCAGGGGTTCGATCCTTCGCTGAGAAAAAGCTACCTAAAGACGTTTTATTAATAAATATGATGCGGAAATCAGTATGATAAAAAAATTTCCTTAACAACTTTGTAAATTTAAGCTTAAATTCCTTATTCAAAGGACCCATTTCAGGTACCAAGAAATATTTTATATCCTTCGGCACTGTAATACAAGGAAGTTGAGGGCTATAAACATTATTTAAGAAGGATCTAATTAGTTTGTCTACATATTGAACAGGAAAACTATTATTAGTAAAGTATGATCTTAGATTATTAAATTCATCATTAAGTAAGGTAAAACTAGAGGTCAAATTATATCCTCTGAACAGGAGAGTTTTAATACAAGACATCTTATAGTTGAAATCAGTAAAACTAAAAAAATTCATGCCCAAACCAGTGAAAGTGGGTTTCCTGTAAACTGATGTAGTAATAGAATCACCGTTTTTCGAAATTAAAAGATCTAAAAAGGGGAGGGAGCCATTTTGCTCAGTTTCCATTGTATACGTTATATTGGGGTGCAAAGAATTTAGGAAGTTAAAGAATTGTTGCGCTTGTACCGCATTATCAAAGACAGCTATCGAATCATCAACGAAGCGTCGATAGAAAATTGGCTTGAGATGAGTGGGAGATTGTCTAAAAATTACACTTTCTAAATGAGTCATAAAAAAATCAGCTGCTAACGGTCCGACAGGTGATCCCATCCCTACACCATCAATTTGTTGGTAAACCTTATTGTTGAAAGTGAAATAGCATTGTTTGAAGACCAATTCTAAAAGTTCCTTAAAATGAGACAATGAAAAACCATGAAAATTATCGACTGAGCTAAAAACCCACTCATCTCAAGCCAATTTTCTATCGACGCTTCGTTGATGATTCGATAGCTGTCTATGATAATGCGGTACAAGCGCAACAATTCTTTAACTTCCTAAATTCTTTGCACCCCAATATAACGTATACAATGGAAACTGAGCAAAATGGCTCCCTCCCCTTTTTAGATCTTTTAATTTCGAAAAACGGTGATTCTATTACTACATCAGTTTACAGGAAACCCACTTTCACTGGTTTGGGCATGAATTTTTTTAGTTTTACTGATTTCAACTATAAGATGTCTTGTATTAAAACTCTCCTGTTCAGAGGATATAATTTGACCTCTAGTTTTACCTTACTTAATGATGAATTTAATAATCTAAGATCATACTTTACTAATAATAGTTTTCCTGTTCAATATGTAGACAAACTAATTAGATCCTTCTTAAATAATGTTTATAGCCCTCAACTTCCTTGTATTACAGTGCCGAAGGATATAAAATATTTCTTGGTACCTGAAATGGGTCCTTTGAATAAGGAATTTAAGCTTAAATTTACAAAGTTGTTAAGGAAATTTTTTTATCATACTGATTTCCGCATCATATTTATTAATAAAACGTCTTTAGGTAGTTTTTTCTCAGCGAAGGATCGAACCCCTGACTCGTTGCGTAGCGGTGTTGTATATTTATTTACCTGCCCTAGGTGTCTCCTTGGGAATTACATTGGCAGCACTGTTCGCTCTCTCAGGGCTAGATTTTATTCGCATATGGGAATAAGTGGCCGAACAGGTAAAATTTTAAAAACTAAAGAAGTTTCTAGTATTCGGGAACACAGTATAAAATGTAAAACTGATGTCACTTTAGACAATTTTAAAATTCTTGGTTGTAATACTTGTCCCAACTCACTAAGAATTTTGGAATCGCTTTACATTAAAACATTGTCCCCTACTCTAAATGTTGACTCATATGCCGTCCCTCTAAATTTCTTATAATCCCTCCTCCTTCCCCAATTCCTTATAATCCCCCCTTCCCCAATCGCCCTCGCCATCTTTTGTTTTCTCGTCTTGCCTCTGCTTAAATCAGTTAGCCTCGGAAATTGCAGTGAAAGGTTAGTTAGTTTCATTATTCCAGTGTACTATTGTTAATTTTTCCAGTGTATTAATTTCACATTTACTATATGTATTTAAAAATAGCTTCTTAATTTTTATATGTAAATCTGTATAACTTAGAATTTAACCCTCTTTTCTCAGTCTTTTAAAATTTGCCTTTATGAATAGGTTATAGAAATTTTCTTTGTCTTGTTTTTCATTCAATTATTGATTTTAATTTCACATTGTTATGATACAGCCTGAAGATGAGCGTATTGCTCGAAACGTTGCGCATTAAAGAAGACTTTTCATGGCATTTACATTTCTCCTTGTCATTGGATTTCTCCTAAATATTAAATTGAAGCTCTGTAGAAGCAACCCGCATGATTATATATATATATATATATATATAACTTAATAATAATAATAATAATCTTTACTATCTTCATGTCCTTCAGAGAAAACTTAATAATCGTACATAACAGTAGATTTATTTGTGTAACCCTCATTATGGAACAAATTTTTATGGTAAAAAAGGTTAAAGGCAGAAAATGAAGCAAGTAATAAAAAAAAACGATATCATTTCAGTGTATGAAGTTGTGTGAATTTACTGCTTATCGTTTTGAAACTTCAGTACGAGACTGTTCTCATCTAAATGTAAATTCTTTCCCAAAACAAGTGAGAATAAGGTTATAATTATGGGTAACAAAATATTATTATGGAAATACTCAAAATTTGACGTGTGTGTCGTACAAATAGAGAAATTCTAAGGGTTGTCCAAGGATAATTTATTTTAGGAAGAGAGAGGGAGAGAGAGAGAGAGAGAGAGAGAGAGAGATAAGCAAAGAAAAGCGATAGCGATACATCAAAAGAGAAGAAAGTGGACATGCAAGGATATAAATGCTATTTTACGAGGGTTGTATATAAGGAAAGAAACAAATGACAAACCAACGCACCAGACAAATAGACAAACAGAATCTCTCGTATTCTTGCAAACGACTAAGAAGGAAGAAAAAAAAACAATTGGAAAAGCAAAGGAAATAAAAATAAAAATAAATTAGCGGAAGGAAAAAGATTTGCGAAATGATGAAGGAAAGAATTTCGTTTCATAACCTGATCTGAATCTTGGCATGAAAGGAAAAGGTTTTAATGGAACTTATTTTTACATTTTCTGATGCACAAAATGAACGTTATTAATATTAGAGTTTTATTAAATTGAGATTTATATTCACATATTTTACTGGTTTATATTAAAAATATAATATGCGTGTGTATAATAAATTGCTTTCCCTATTCTCATATCATTTTAGATTCACAAACATTCAATTTATGTATTATATATTAGGATGCTCTTTATTTTCTAACGTTGGCAATTTTATGCTCCTACTCTCTAGAATCATTCCTTTTGATGAAAAAACAATGTATGTGAAATATTTTACAAATCGAGCAAAATTTAGAGGTCGCTCAATAACCTTGAAGTTTTACCCAGTAGCGGATTAAACAGGGGCTGATCATATAGTTTTGCCACCTTTACATTTCAGTAAATCCGGACATCTCTGCCTTCCCCAAAAGAAAATTATCCTCCCAACCCACAGTCCTTTATAATTGAAGTAAATCTTTACAATTTATAATCAGATTATTTTTAAGAAGTAAATATTTCAATTTCTGAGAAAATGTGACTTACAAAACACACCGGTACTTTATTTTTTTTATATCCAGTTATTATACACTTATTAAAAAAGCATATAAAAGTTAATTTGGATCATCTGAAGATCAGGGTTCCCAACCTTCTTTAGTTAGCCTTATAAGGCTAACTAACGAAAATATCACGACTTAACCTAACCAATCGTCAAGGGCGTACAGTTGACCTAACGATTGGTTAGGTTAAGTCGTGATATTTTCGTTAGTTAGCCTTATAAGGCTAACTAACGAAGGCTGGGGGGCCCTGATATTCAGGTGATCGGGTAATTTTTTCATGAAATTTATTTCCTCCATAAGGTAATAAAAAAGAAATTACAGTGTAACAGAGAGATGCTACAATCTACAAACACTAAAACAGATGTATTTTAGCATTTATATACTTAAATATATGGCAGCTAATGTAAGACCATTAGGCAGGATAATTCAAAGGTAAGCATCCACTACCTCATCAACTCTCGCATTACATCAACAATATACATTGCAAATTCATGACTATTCTCTTGGACTCATTTTTCTTCTGGTCTTTTGTCTTCTAGTGTTTTCTGAGCCCACATGAGAGTAGAATAATTTAAACAGTACTTCCACAAAGAATATTAAAAATAATTTCAATTTATTTAGAAAAAAGGTGTATTTGTAGCGGTTTTGGATACATAATTATCATGCTGTTCAGAGCGATGGAAAATTTTCCATAGGATCCGCGCTCCGAACACGCTATATGTACAGTCCCCTGCAATAGTTACGCTCCACCCTCTCCGAGATGTGGTAACATTGCACTCCCTTTTAAACCCCAGTCCCCCACCCTCACTCCCCCCCTCTCCTCTTTCCCCTCTCAGGTGGTGTCATAGTAATAATTTTATTTTTTGAAAACCAATGACAATAAATATATTGTTCACTGTAGTTTTGGTGGTAATGCTAGGACGACTATGTATTTTATTCATGCATTATTCCTAAATTTAGGGGAATAGAGTAGTTAGGTTATTTCACAAACCTGGGATACTTTAAAAGCTTTTAATCATAGGATTTTGGTGTGGCCATGTTATAGTTAAAGTGTAAGCTTAGCTGTAGTATCGACTTTTCCTCCAGACAATAACATTTCTGTTTAAAGTCCATGCATCATCAACAAATTATTATCCAGTAAAAGGTCTATCCATGGAGAGATAATGATAACATAGTTTAATTTTTTATTGCAAAAATAAACGTGAATCAAGTAAATTTGGGGATTTTCTTAAGAACATACAAAACATAATGTTGAAATTATAAGGAACTGACAATTGTTCAAGTAAATAAATATATATTTACTACATCACAATCATAACATTATTATACACAATTGCTCAATACTTGGTCCATCCTCCATTATTATTAATGACTTCTCTTAGCCTATTTGGAAGAGATGTCACGTGATTGAAGATGACTTGTGGGTTCGTGCGGAAAAGTTCTCACTCTACCATGGTGTGTTCCAGCAGGTGCCGAGATGCCCACTCCTACCCACACTCCCAAGCGTTAACCACATTTGCCCACACATTTTGAATGGGGTTTAGGTCACACCCCTTGGTGGGCCAGTTCAGCAGCTCGACATCTCGTTGTTCCTGAAACCACCGTCTGATGATCCTGGAAGTACGAACAGGGCAGTTATCCTGTAACATATATGTCAACCCTCCGTCTATGGCCTTGGGTGTTTCGAGGTTGACGGGGGTTCTGGTTAGGTGGCAGCAAAGGATTTTCTCACTATAGGGTAGCTGGTACCGTGTAGGGAATCGCAGTAGTTTCTTATATACTACACTCCGATTTCTTCTTTTAGTGGATCGGAGGATTCTGTGAAATCTTACTAAATTATCCGACAGTTCACCGATTCTTCTTGTAGCGTATCGGGAAATTATTTGTTCTATTTTAAAACTAAGTTCACTGGTGAAAGCAGGGCTCACAGGATAAGACAAAGCGATCCTCTGACTGAATTTTACTGTTTCTAAAATATCACAGGTAATACTTCAGCCTCTAGGTCAGATCAGAATAATCAGAATGATAATTTGAAAAATTACAAGAGTTTATATACTAATAAATTGGTGACATCATTATTATTTAATGTAGGCTGACCATATTTCCTTGAGACAAAAACGGGACATTGGGATGGCAAAAAAGGGACGGGGGTTATGTAATATTCTGTATTCATGAAAAAGTAAGTACATAAACATATTGAGCTTACAATTATTCTTCAGTGACAGAACCCATACAGAACCCATAAAAAAACGGTACTGTCCCGTTCAAAACGGTACGTATGGTCAGCCTAATTTAATGTTGACATGTTTTGTTTTTTATTCTCATTAGGATGAATTTTTTTGCAAAATATTTGAAGATAAAGGCAAATTTTGCTGTAACAGCATACTGGCAGATAAGCAACATATTTGAAGATAAAGTCATATTTTTCTTTTTAAACAGCATACTGACAGATGTAATGGTATCATGATTTGCCGAGTTAACTATCAATTGAAATTGAAATATACATTTTATTATGGATTAAAATTAAACATGCATATGAGCTAAAATTAAATGCTAAAAATTTAAAATGCAGTGTTAATTTAGAATTTTGGCAAGCTATGACTTCATCTTTTACAGCTAAGAGAGAATGTACAAAAAAATTAACATTGCAGAATTTAACACGATTACATAATTAAGCTTCATCTAAAAAATGATTAGATAATTTAAAAAAGAAATAATTTATCAATTACTTAGCAAAAATAAAATAGAGAAAATTAAAAAAATTTCCAAACTTGAATTTTATATACAGTTAGAGTGTCGTCGCTGGATTCAAATCACAGTTTAAAATTAGATGTTAATCGAATCGTGATCTGACACGCCGAATTACAGTGTCCTTCGAATTTTGGGATCATTCGCGATGCAATACTTTGTCATAGCGTGATTCGATATTAACACTTTCAAATAAGTGTTGTATTTCTCTACGTTATGATGATTAATTTCAGCTATTGTGCGATTCCGTGTAGACGGTTTGATCCCGTAATATCGTCGTTTTTGGCTTAGCGAAAGGAGAGGAGGAGTACGAGAGGGGGAGAACGAGAGGGAGAGTAAAGTATCCCACGTTTGTGAAACGACTCTATTCCCTAAATTTAGGAATAATGCATGCATGAATAAAATACATAGTCGTCCTAGCATTACCACCAAAACTACAGTTAACAATATATTTATTCTGTCATTGGTTTTCAAAAAATAGAAGTATTACTATGACAACATCTGAGAGGGGGAGGGCCCCGGAGGAGGAGAGGGGAGGAGTGAGGGTGGAAGACTGGGGTTTAAGGAGTGCGTTGTTTCCACATCTCCGGGAGGGTGGAGCTGAATTATTGCAGGAGACTGTACGTGTATCTGTATGGTTGTAAAACATGTTTTAGCCACTGCACTACATAAGTCACGCCAAAATGCAGACATGTTGCTTGGCGCTTGCCTGTCCTCACATGAGATCCGGACAAACTTCGTTCGGATCTGGACACCGGACATTTCTACTCATTTCCGGACTATCCGGACGAAATCCTGACTGATGAGAACACTAGGCCGATGGGGCTGCAGCCCCAGACCCACCAAGGAACATAGGCCCACCAAACAACGTTGGTCCACCAAGGAACACAGGAACTGTATCAGTTACTTGTAACTTGATACAGAATATATGCTTTCTTTGTTGTATATAATGGCATATGTTTTCATACTCAGGATCAAAATTATATACGTAACGTAATGAACATGAATAAACGTAACCATAGGCTCATTTGGATTAATCAGCCCCAGGCCTATCAGACCATTAATCCGCCAATGGTTTATCCGAACCACGGCCCATCACGGGATGGTCAGAATTTAGAAAGTTCTCGACCGGACTTGCTCTCACGACCTCCGGATCAGCAGCCCAACGTCTTACCCACTAGTCTACCCAGGGTACCCATTATTTACCAACCAATTTTATTGCATGAAAGGCTAAACAGCTGGGTGAGTTGTGCGCCACCTGCTGTCACCGGTGGTTTCGTAGTCAGCTATGTTCACCACTACACCACCGAGGCGCATTTATATATATAAACATTAGGCGGAGTGAAACCAAACAAAAGTTTTCTTTCCCTTTGGCCACACTGAAGTTATATTGTGGTTTTAGCTAGGAAACACAAAGAAAACTGAAATAATATTCTAGAGTATCTTGAACTGCACCATTTTTGCCAAAATATGAAATGGGTGCCGTAACTGGGTTTACGGTGGTTTATAACTGATGCATAGCTATGTTGTGGGGCAAACAAATAGATATAACCCATCCAAAACTTAAAAATATATTTTCTGCAAATAATTTTCAGGTTATTTAATGAGTTTCTATTTACTTTCCTTTTCTGGATTCATGATATTCTCGAATTTAGTGTTTTCTTGCAAGGAATATAAAGAAATAAGGAGAGAAAAATAACCATTTTTTTAAAATTAGTTTTATTAAATACATATAGAGTATAGAAACACACAGCAAATGAGTCCAAATATGGTAACTTCATAAAACAACCTTAACTATTCGAATAAAGAAGGCAAACTTTTAGCAAAATCATTTTTGGTTTCTACGTCTGGTATCAGACTACTTGAAATCATTCGAGCTCTGATAAAACCATCCTGTGCTTCAAACCGAAACACCAAACTTGAAGAGTACGTCACTAATTTAATACAACGCTCTACATTCTGGGTATGACTGGGATAATTTGAAATGTTCAATGCGTTTTCTTTGATAGCTAAAATTTCTTGTTTTGTTAGCTTCATTGTAAGGGGTGATCCGGCTCGGATCACTTTAACATATTGCTTCCCAATATTTAGGATAAGGAGTACGATAAAAAATGTTCGCTTTAATAAAGTAAAGGCATAAAAAGTAAATCATAACATGTTAAAATATTATATTGAAAGTAAATTTATTAGAATTGTTGCGCTATATGGTCACACAAAGTAAAAAATGGATTTCGGAAGAATCCGTCACGCCACATCATTTGCCACAAGTACGAGTTGAGTAGCTCCTTTTTGCATCCTTTCATTTCCTTTATATATTTAATGTAGGTTAACTGAATACCCGGTTAGGTCAACTGAATGCCCGGTTAGGTCAACTGTACGCCCTTGACAATTGGTTAGGTTAAGTTGTGATATTTTCGTTAAAACTAACGAAAATATCACGACTTAACCTAACCAATCATCAAGGGCGTACAGTTGACCTAACCGGGCATTCAGTTGACCTAACCGGGCATTCAGTTAACCTACATTAAATATATAAAGAATGCCCAGTTAGGGCATTTATAGCTTTGTTTACGGTCGGTAGGTTATCTCCTAGATTACCAACCTCTTTCTAACCAACCAACCTTTCTCTTTTTAACATATTGCTTCTCAGTGTTAATCACTTTAACATATTGCTTAATATATTGCTTCCCAAATGCTTTGGGAAGCAATATGTTAAAGTGATCCGGTAGCTCACTTACTTTAGTATCATTGCAATTAATTATTTCATCCCAGTCCGTCCTCTGCATCAAAATTAAGATTAGGAACCTTGAAATCTCTTAATTCTAAATTTTTATCAGTCTCATTACACATGTCCATGATTTTGCTAACAACTTTTTCACGTTTTTCTCTAGCTGACTCACACAACATTGCTAGAAGAATATTTTCCGGGTGAACAAAGTATGCATTTTGGGATATATACTACTTAACATTTTCTATCGATTCTCTGATGCTTAACACTATTAATAGCAGAAAACACATGCCTTCACCATATCTATTCAATTAGGTCTACACTTGGTGTCAAACCAATTAGGACTATGTGTTATTGTGTAAAGTTTCTTTGTTGGTTTCACTGTTGAAACATAAAGCCTACAAACCCTATTAGCAAGAGTCAACCATCTACCATGACTAAGAGGATTTGGCTTTACATGAGCAAGGAGTTCATCAACTGTATCATTTCTGATTGCTGAAATAATGCGGTACTGCTGATCTCCACTAACATCATCAACAATGTGTTGTGGCAGATATAATAGTTCTTTACCACCAGTTATAGGTTTGCATTGTAGTACTGAATTGTTTTCAGTAAACTGAATGGCTTTCCCAATACGACCGACAAAGGTACTTGCCCCAGATGTTGTACCATCCAATGTTTCAAAAATATGTCTTAGAGGTGATTCATTTGTATGAAGCATACAAATGAGCCACTGAAGTGGCCTACCAAGTGATTTTCCATAATATGTATCACACCTCCTTTATAACCAGTGTTGCTATTTGTGCTATCAGCCTATTACAGCTATATCATTTTGTAGGTGTCTCTCTTCAATAACTGTCAATACTGAAATTGTTATGTCTGCAGCCTTACTCGATGTTGGTGTCTGAAGGGTAATATACTCTCCACCTGGTTTAGCAATCATTACATAGTGGTCTTCACTCTTCTTTTCACTCTACCACCTATCATTGACTTTCACTTTACTTAAAGTCTGATCCTTTCGACCATCGAAGTATATGGAAGTATTAGGATTCACTTTATCACTTTTCAATGTTTTTCGAAGTCTTTCTCCTTCTCTCCGCACTTTACTTCTGTCTATTATGAGATGGTCATCTTCTTCCGTGATCATACCAACGTTTATCAAAGTTGTAGTTGTAATAGCAGCAATAGCACGATCTGATACACCAAATCTCTCTGCCTGCAATGCAACATGCCGCAAAGACATTCTCATTTGGCTTCCAGTATTTTCAAAACCACAGTCTTCAGTTTCCATTATCCCATTGTCACTGTCTTTATCTGAAGAATTTTCTACTAAGCTCAAAGGTTGAACTTCAGTGGAGCGATTGATTGTTTTCTTTTCTCTACTTACTTGTTCTGAGAGCTTCCTCTTGTATATATTTTGTAAAATTTGTGTGGCATCCACATCCACACTACCTACAGTATCTACATTTTATGATCACTCCTCTTATCAAGTAGAAACTGTAGTTTCTCTTTTGGTACTTTTTTGGTACTTATTTTACGCAATCTATGTGAATTTCTTCACAATCATCACTGCATCCTATGTCTGTATGAGATTTTAAATTACTTTTACAGGCCTATATACCAAACAATTTACTGAGACTATTCATAAAGTCATTTTTGAATTTCACTGATGTTTTTTATCTACTCAACGTAGCTCCTCTTTCTATGAATCTTGCTACCTTTCGAAACACAGCTTTTTCAGGAACTGTGGAGATTGATGCTTCCTGTTAAAGTTTTAGTAGCTCTTGAGTTATTTGTCTGATGATTGGCTTGTTAGCTACATTTTTCCTTTCTTTGACAAAGAGAAAGTACCGAGCCACTTGTAAGTTCAAATTAGTTGGCAAAAGATTGTCAAGCAACTTCTCAGGAATTCCAAACATACAATGTTTTACAAATTTTTACCTTGCTGAATAGCATGGGGAACTTGAAAGCGTAGATGCTGCTGCATGAAAAGCTGGTGGTGTAGAGTTACTGCAAGAGGGGACGTTGCTAGCTTGGGGTTGGGTACGATTCGATGTGGCCGACTCGATGCGACCCAACTCGATGTGGCCGACTCGATGTCAGGACAACTCGATGTGATATCCCTAAGGGATATTTTGGTTAGTTTTAACGAAAATATCACAACTTAACCTAACCAATCGTCAAAGGCGTACAGTTGACCTAACCGGGCATTCAGTTAACCTACATTAAATATATAAAGAAAATGAAATCGACTTGGCCTGGCATCGACTTGGCTTGACATCGAGTTGTCCTGACATCGAGTCGGCCACATCGAGTTGGGTCGCATCGAGTCGGCCACGTCGAATTGTCCCTGCCCCCTAGCTTGATGCGAAGAAGGATGTTGTTTCAGTTGTGGAGACACTGGTGTGTCGGATCCTGATTCCATCTCTGCTCTTCTATAGGTGAATTATTAAATGAAAAATAAGAACAAAAATTCAAATAAATTTCAGTGAATTTTAATTGTTTAAAGAAAAACAACAAATATTTACTCAGTTTACTCACGTCAGTCAAATGTACAGTTACGCTCATTATTCGTAGGACACTCTTGAGAACAAATAGCGACACCTGGCATATATTTGTTGTGTGTACTACAAACGGTTGTAACATTTTGTGAATGAATATGGGGTTTAATGAGTGAGTGCTGAATGGAATGGTTGGTTGACTAATTGCCAAGTGTTTTTAGAACATAATTATTTCCATTCATCACCCTGGTTTACATATTATTAAGGAAACATAAATGAATAATTAAATAGAAATTTAAGAAGGGGATATATATTAACAAGGGGAATGTCAATGAAGTGAATAAAAACTGGTCTTATAAAAAATAAAAAATAAACCCTTCAGACGTGATGATAGTGTTCATGGTGTTCATTTATTTACATTTAATATTGAACATAGATTCAGGTATTATTTTGTGTGATAAAAAGCGAGAGCAAAAACCTGATTCATATAAATACATATATAGGCGGTTTATGAATGAAAAAAAAAACAATGTTTTGATGCATATTAAATTTTAATAACATTATAACATTACCAGATTGATGGGTATCTGTAGGTTTTGTACGTCACTGCTAAGAATATCTTTCAATTGGAGAATGAACGACAGCTGAATGGATACTACTGGTATGGCATTGTTATATACGGAGAAAATGCTATTTCTAGATCAGCCACACTGATATAGTAATAAACAGTCACTGAGAGAAATATTATTTAGAAACGAAGAATGTTTTGTACTGAGGCAGCATTATAAATCCATAAAATTGTTTTGTATTAATAAGTTCCATGTTACAACTTAAGTGTTAAACCACTGCAGCTGTGACTCTTGGCGGTCTCTCACCTCCAAGGCGAGAATTACAGCAAATAAAACTATTAGAGTGATTCATATCAATAAACATAGTCATTTAAACGACGATTTTTGACAATTTTGCAAAGGTGTTACACAATCATAATTACCATTGTACCGGGTGTCCGAGAATTATCTGTACAATTTTTGGCTGTTATTACTTTAATAAAAGAAACTTTTGAAAATACAGATTCTAAATAATCTTGTTTAACAATTTTACGTGTGTTATCAAGAATTTTATTAAAAGATGAAATTGTACAGATAATGTTCGGACACTGGAATTTCTAAAAAACTTGTCAAAACTTGGTATCAGAAAACACTTAATGAGATTCTCTGTAAAATGGGACAAACTGGAATTTCTACACTTCATGGTTGACTTTTAATAACAGCCAAAAATTGTACAGATAATTCTCGGACACCCTGTATTTCAGAGATATTTTATACATGAACACAACAAATTTAATATCTTGTCCAGCCGCCGTTGTTGTCTATGACTTCCTGCAGTCGATTTGGTACAGAAGCAACATGATTATATACCAGTTGTTGATTCCTCTTCAGCACCTCCCACTCACTAAATGTGTGTTGTAAAAGCTGGTCCGTTGTTTGTTCATCCGCTGGTTCCACACATTTACAATATTGGCCCATATATTCTCGATGGGATTCATATCATAACCGTTACTTGGCCAGTCCAGAAGGTCGATATTTCTTTGCTCAGAGAACCAGCGTGTGACAATCCGTGTGTGTAATTTGGGGACCTGTCTTACATAAAAATGATTCGCTCAGGAAATTGCAGAGCATATGCACGCACAGAAGGAAGCATAACCTCTTCGAAAATTTCTATATACTGGTCTACAGTAAACCTCCCTTCTATTTTGGTGAGCTCTCCTACACTAAAGAGATGAATCATCCTCACATGTTACAGGTGACATGACCGCTACGTCCTTCCTCATAGATGTGCTCTTATATCGAATATTATTCCTCCTCCAACAATGAAGAGGGCCATGGGATGTGAAGGAAAAGGTCTTCGCGTCGGTAAATATCACTCGGCTCCAAAAGTCAAGTCCTTTGTCAACATGTAGCTGAGCAAATGGAAGTCTATTTTCTCGATGTTGCTGATTTAACTTCTCCTTGATAGCCGGGGTCAGATGGTGTAACCCAACTTCATGTAGCCACCGCCTTCCTTACTGTCATTGCCAAAACATTAAGCTGCAATTGTTCCATAAGGCAACAGCATTAGTAAAAGGATGGGCTTCAGGAACATCGCAGATCTTCCGACCATACGCAGCAGTTGTCAGTTGAGGTTCCCCGTTTTGCGATGATCTCGTACATTCCCTTCCTCTTGCCACCTCTTCAATCATATATTAACAGTGTTCCTAGAAATTCCAAGTTCTCATGCAATTTGAGTTGGAGACAGCCCGCTCTCCTTTATGCCGAGGATTCTTCCCCTTTCAGCCATTTTCTGGTGATGATAATCCATTCTGCATAGTTGCTTCGATGAGATTGAGCAATAGTGTGAGCTTATTTTCAGTCGCCATACCTGTTATCACCTATGTCATGACGTAATGTGATGTCACGTGATATGTTAAAAGTCAAGTGGAATTGTTAGAATGCGGAAACAGTTTGGAAAATGGTCATTAAGCTGCTACACCAGCGATTCCCAAACTCTGTTTGTGATTATCCCTTTTGGTTAATCCCCAAATGGAAATTACCCGCCTGCAAAAACCACAGGAAACTTCATTTTACTGAGCATGAGAATAATTATTCAAATTTTATACACATAATTCTCGTATATTTCTATATATAGGGTGCCTTATGTATAAGTTAAACACATATGATATTGGTCAAAGAATGGTTACAACATTAGATAGGAAGTAAGCAAAACGCGTCATCAGCAATTACTAGTCTTGTGCGAGGGAGGCAACTGTTTCTGCTGAACTAACGCCTGAATTCTGGGTTCAATTTCGCTCAAGGCGCAGCGTAAATCGCCTTCAATGTGCAACCGATTTCGCAGTTTGTTCTTTATGACCATCATTGCTGAAAAGCCTGCCTCACAACGATAACTTGTCGCAAAAGGCACCAGCACTTTCTTTGCCTCTTCAGCAAGCAAAGGATACTCCCCATCCACTTTTATCCAAAATGTCTCGATTTTTTTCTCTGCAAACTCAAACTTCAAAATAAGACCTTGCCGCATTTTCAGGAATTCTCCTTTCATTTCAAGTGAGTCACTGCTTTTCAGGGTGTAATAAGTGAATGGCCTCTTTTAAGATAGCATGGTTGCGTATTAAATATGTACTAATTCATTTTTTTAATGTCCTTAATAAGGATGTTGATTGTGGATTTGATATACAGTGCCTACACAGAATCTAGATTAAACTACATTTTGTAAGTAGAAATTCATTTTTTAACTTTTCTTTAGCCAACGCGGTACTATGAACACACCATATCAGTGGTGAACACTGATATCATGAACACACCATATCATATATGAACACACCATATCATATATATATTATAACCAAATACTCCATTCCATACCACGCCCCACAGACATCACACAGTACAGAAAACACATACACACACACACAAACACACACACACCTAACCCACAAAGCACTGACATGACTCGGTTCGAATGCGGTCCTAGGTGCGAAGCCGCCACTCATTAACAGGTCAGAGACCAGCCTGAGCAGATCGGATCGAGTTATCTTAGCACGATTCCGATGTGGACATCACCTCAACTTACAGACATATAAACACAGACTAGACAACTCCACAGACGACAACTGCCACCTGTGCCAGGACACACCACAAACAATTGAACACATGACAGACTGTACCGCTCTAGCACAACAACGAACACTACACAACATCACTAGTCTAGTGCGCTGAACCTCTGGTCCATTCCGGAGAGGGCGATCGGTTACTTGCGTGGCGCCGCCGGCTTCGTCGATCAGGGTGGGCTGATCGGCTAACCAACAACAACAACAACAACACAACAACATATCAGTCTCGGAGTCTCTATAATTTCCCTCGTGGTGTAGCCGTTCGTTTTTTGTAACGCTGCGAAAACGACCTATTCAGTTAAACGGTCTAACTGGAAAAAACATTTTCACAAAACGAACACTAAAAAAAACAATTTTAAGGAATTCCTTTTTACCCGCGGGAAATGTCAAAATGACCCCCTTGGGGTATTTACCCTTAATTTGGGACCCACTGTGCTACACAGACTATCACATACTTACAAAGTCAAACTGTGGCAGTGTTTTGTAAAGAAAATGATTGAAAACTATGTAATAAACCACTTACATATCGTTACGAACAAATATAATACATTATTCACTGCTTGTTACAAAATACCCCTTTATTTCCATTCTAACTTAAATCCATTTATATATTCTGAACTAGTGGGCTTCAGTATGTTATGTTAAATATTTATTATACAAAATATCAGAACCCTTAATGTTTTTCGCTGAACCCCCGTGAAAACAATGACGTATGGGCTAGTGGATATTTTCGCTCATCTACAGTATCGTTCAATTGGCAATTCTAACGACACTTTAGGCAAAACCATAATATAGAAAACTCGGGTAGTACTCTTGCAAGTGTGTGAGTCACACGACGATGCAATATATTGGCTTCCTTTCAAGCTGATAACTACCATTTACGTGTTAAGTTGCATTCAACCAATATGTCTTATCTGGGAGATGGTAAATTGAACATGATGACAATGTTTAACACGTGTTGTTGCATTGCACGTTATGTGTTACAGTCGCTGTGTTGTGTTACAATGTCAGTTGCTTCGGTCATGATCAGCCCCTGTTTAATCCGCTACTGGGTAAAACTTCAAGGTTATTGAGCGACCTCTAATTTTTTTCTGACGAAATGAGCCACCTGTTGCCCTGAATTAGTCAACCCGAAAATTTCCTGACCGCTAACCAGATGTTCACCGGCCATTTATAATATAATTTAATTGTTAAGACATATTTTTTTAATTTTCATATAAAAGTGATTCTTACGTATATAAAGTGATGAATTATGAAAAATGTACAAATGCTGCTATAGGGACGTTGGGAATGTATTGGCCTAAATGAAAAATAACAATAATAGTAATAATAAAACAAATTTTAAAAGAGAAAAATTCATTTACATAACAGTGACCTCTCTGAAAACAGTGAAAATATCTCTGGACTTCTTAAGCCAATTGTGATAAAGATACGCCTTCAGAATCGTAGCGGCAGACATTCAAAATGTCGTAGATTCGTTCCCACGCCCCATAAGTCTGGGCGAGAATTTCTGAATGGCTCAAGGACCGCATACATGCGAAAAAGCCATGCCCTAGATGCACTGCTCACCAATCAAGAAGCCATCGAGGGCAGTTACAATTGGACTACGTACCGTATATATAAAAGGAAGCATTTTCAGCGCGGACCCATAGCAATTATTTTTATCAGTGAATAATCACGCATTACTAGTCGTCATGAGTCAGTCACATCTCTACTGTTTACCAGCTTTATATGAAGATAAGGAACATGGGTAACACACACACACACATATATATATATATACACGAAATACTGAATGTTATCCTGTCTTCTTGCAGAGCTGAAGCCACGAGGCTGGTCTTAGCAGCTGCCGATGGGGGAAATCTTTCATCCCAGTATGTTGAAAACCTCTATGAAACCGATCAGAACGAGGCATCGCAATATGTGCGAAATGTAAATAGAAAATTTTTTAGGCTTCACCTTGTCCTTGCAACTCCTTGTAACTCTGTAACTTCTTGTAGCTCTCTCTCTCTCTCTCTCTCTCTCTCTCTCTCTCTTTCGTCTTTCTCTCTCTTTCGTCCCGTTTCGTCATTTTCTCTTAAAAGGGATTCAAATTTCTACTTTTACGTATATATTTCGAATAAATTAATTATTTCCATTAACTTGATTGATAAGCAGAATGGTATAACTGTGTCGACAGACGGTCCCTGCCAATTAAAGTATCTCTTTTTAGAATTACTAAAGTTATTATTTATGAGTATATATATGTGTATATATATACACACACTCGTATATATATATATATATATATAAACACTCGTATATATATATATATACACACACACACACATATATATATATATATATACAGGGTGTCCCAAAAAATACTATATACTCTTATATATATGATGCTATAAAGAGTATACAGTTTTTTTGGGACACCCTATATATATATATATATATATATATATATATATATATATATATATATATATATATATATATAGCACACCGGACAAAAAATTAGTCACCCCTAATAGCACCGATAGTAGGAAGTTCAAGGAAACACAGAGGGCGCTGATGTAGCATTGGTAAGTGACAAGTAGCGGTGACGTAGCACACAGGATCAGATCTGTTTCGTGAGGTGGTGAAGAACAAAGTGTGTGTTGGATATAGTCTGCAAAATGGGTCGTGAGGCAGACGTTACTCAGTGGCAAAAAGGAGCCATCGTGTTTGGCAGAGCCCACGGACACAAAATGTCTGAAGTAGCCCAATTTGTTGGTGTGTCAACGCGTACTGTCCAGCGAGTTTACAAAGAGTGGTGTAGTTCGCAATCAACTGAAAATCGACGGCGTAACTGTGGCCGGAAAACAATTCTCGACAATAGGGACCGCCGCCATGTTTCTCGTCTAGTAACTGCAAATCGTTTTCAAACCAGAGAACAATTGCTCCAAGAAACCAATGAGGTTCTCCAGCGACCAATTTCCGAACGGACATTGCGACGAGAACTGCATGCGATGGACATCTGGAGCAGGGTACCACGGAAGAGGCCGCTGTTAACAGCAAGTCACAAATTGGCACGTTATAGATGGGCTCAGAGGCACAAAAACTGGACTGTGGCAGATTGGAAACGTGTAATTTGGTCCGATGAGTCCCGTTTTTGTTTGTTCTCCAATGATGGGAGGCGACGAGTACATCGCAGGTCCAATGAAGCCTTTAATCCTGAATGCGTCGAAGGTGTTGTTCAGGCTGGAGGTGGTTCCGTGATGTTCTGGGGATGTTTTTCGTACCATGAAATGGGCCCTCTCGTTCCAGTGACGATGAATTTGAACCAGCAGGCGTACCTCCGCATACTAAATGATGAATTAGTACCCTTTGCCCTACATCTCCAGGAGCAGCATCACATTGCCACTCCTGTCTTCCAAGACGACAATTGCCGTGTGCACAGGGCGAGAAGTGTGTCTGAGTGGCACGACGAACATTCTGCAACACTGTCTCACCTCGAATGGCCCGCCAAATCCCCTGATTTAAATCCTATTGAAAATCTGTGGGATTATTTGGAACAGAAAGTGAAGCGCAGGAATAGACACACACGGACTCTGGCGGAACTTCGGGACCGGCTGATGAACGAGTGGCAGCAAATCGATGTTCAGTACATGCACAACCTCGTAGAGTCTCTGTCTCGCCGGATTCGTGCGGTTATCAAGGCCAGAGGCGCCGTCACACGTTATTAGGTACATTCTGAGAGGGGTGACTAATTTTTTGTCCGGTGAGCTTATGTTATAATGTTATAATGTTTCAAACCAACAAAGACCCTAGGAACCACTCAAAGATGGTCTACCTAACTGTGTTCGTAATTGTGTATTGTGCATGTCCTCCGTGGTGGCGGAGGGGACCTACAATTTTACGTGGGTTCCGAACCACATAGCATTAATTTTACTAACTTAAACTATACCCAGTCTATCACCATATGCGTCTAATCGATTTTTAAACATGTTTATAGATGTGCTACTAATTACTTCTACCGGCAAACTATTCCAGCTATTTACTATTCTATGCGTAAAAAGGTTTTTCGCAACTGCTGTCTCGAACCTCCTACTTAACTTACACCCGTTATTTCTACTTCTATTATATTGAGATATTTCGAAAAGGCTAAATCTATCTACGTTATCGAACCCATTCATAATTTTCAAAACCTCGATTAGATAACCCCTTAGCCTCCTAGTATCGAGTTTAGTTAATTTTAACTCCTTAAGCCTATCCTCGTACGATTTCGACCTAAGCGACGGAATCACCTTAGTTGCTCGTCTTTGAACTCTTTCGAGTTTGTCTTTATCTTTACGCATATGCGGATTCCAAAATTGGATCGCGTACTCTAAATGGGGTCTAACTAATGAGTTATAAAGAGGAACTATAATATCGTGCGATTTGTACTCAAAATTCCGAGTTATAAAACCTAACACTTTGTTCGCCTTATTGACCGCTGCTGTACTTTGTTTCGCTACTTTTAAATCACCAGTGACTATAACTCCTAAATCTTTTTCCTGATCTTCGCTTGTTAACTCCTTCCATGACATACTATACGCAAAATTAACGTTACGCGAAACTATAGGTAAAATTTTGCACTTATGGACGTTAAATCTCATTTGCCATATGACTGACCAATCAGCGATTTTATTCAGATCTTCCTGGATTTTATCTCTATCTTCGTCATTAATCGCCCTACCACCCAGCTTCGTGTCATCTGCAAACTTTGAAACTGTACTGACTAGGCCATCTAAATCGTTAATATATATAAGACAAAGCAAGGGGCCTAATACAGAACCCTGAGGAACGCTGCTCGCTACATTAGCCCAACATGACTCCGCTCCATCAACCACCACCCTCTGTTTCCTACCTCGCAACCATTCTTCTATCCAATTTATTACTACACCCCTGATTACATGAGCCTTAGTTTTTTCAATGAGTCTTTTGTGCGGCACGGTGTCAAACGCTTTTTCAAAATCTAAATACACTACATCAACCGCCCGATGACTATCGAAAACGTCAACCACGCTTCGAAAAAATTCTAAAAGATTAGTTAAGCAAAATTTGTTTCGCCTAAAACCGTGCTACATATTTCTAACCAAGTTATGCAATTTTAAGTGTTCGACTATACGATCCCTAATTATTGATTCCAGTAGCTTACCTACAACAGACGTTAAACTGATTGGCCTATAATTTCCTGTCGCACCTTTACGCCTTTCTTAAAGATAGGTGTTACGTTTGCTAACTTGAAATTATATGGTACGCACCCCTCAGAAATAGACGCATTAAAATCGTTGTTAGCGGCACAAAAATGCTATCTTTTAATTCTTTTAGTTGTATGGGATATATGGAATCCGGTCCCGGTGATTTACGCATTTTCATTTTATCAATATAGCGCATTACCTCCCCTTCACTAACCACAATATTATCCAAAATATTACCATTATCAGAAGGTATTATGTCTATGACCGTAGGGATATTCGTTCCATCTTCTATAGTAAAAACTGACGTAAAAAATTCGTTTAACAAGGTAGCCATTTCCTTGTTTTCAGAAATTAGCTCTCCGTTAACATTTTTCAACGGCCCCAAGACACTATTTACTGGATTTCTATTGTTGCCATATTGAAAGAATCGCTTGGGGTTTTCTTTACCGTCACGAGCTATGGAGATTTCTAATTCGCGCTTGGACTTTTTTATTACACTTTTCGCTTCACGCCTTAGAGATATGTAGTTGTTTCGTAACCACAAATTGTCTTTATCGCACTTATGTAGCCTATAAGCCCTATCCCTACTCTTTATAATATCTCCTACTCTAGAAGTAAACTACAATGGCTTGTTCTTTACTTTCGCCCGCTTTATTTTGTACGGTACACATTCCTCATTTATAGTCCTAATTTCCTAAATACTGTTTCAAACGATTCCCACATTAGTTTTGCGTTGGAGATCCCCATTACGTTTTCCCAATTGACGTGTGACAATTTATTTCGAAATTTACAAAAGTCTACGTGCTGGAAGTTAGGAATTTTAGTCCAGTTAGCTGGTTTCGAGTGACTTACAGAGAAGACAAACTCTACCATATTGTGATCGCTATTGCTTAACGGTTCTATTACTTGAAGATCAGTGATTAGCCTATCATCCGTAGTTATTACTAAATCTAAAGTACTGTCGAACCTCGGAAGTTCCCCAACCTTTTGAATAAGAAAGCTATCCTTGAGAAAATTAACTAAACGATTACCTTCCGCGTCTCCCTGCATTGTATCGTAATTCACGTTGGCGCAATTAAAGTCACCCATAACTAAAGCCTGCTCACTACCTATTATTCTTTTTAGTTCACGATATAACGCTTCGTCCGTATCAGCTGTTTGATTAGGGGGCCTATATATAACCGCAACAGCAAGTTTGAAATCGTTCAATTTAAGTTCTGCTGTAGTCGAATCTATTGGTTCTGGAGTTGTGTGCTTTACTTCTATAACGTTCGCAATATTATCTTTGATATATAACATAACACCGCCTCCTCGCCTACCTATTCTGTTTTTAACAAAAAGTCTATAACCTCTAATTTGATACTCCCCTACAGAGTCACGTGTTTCAGTGCTACGCCATGATTCATTTATCGCAATTAAATCATAGTCATTACAAGCAATTAATGAAAAAATTTCGTTTATTTTATTTCGTAAACTACGAGCATTTAAGGATAGAACCTTAAAATTGTTTGTAATTGCGACGCCTTCGCGAGCGCAGAGGAAATTTGTGGAAATTACACTGGGACCGTTCGAGTTACGGCAGCCTGGAAAGTAGAGACAGCATTATGAAATAGTCTTCCGAAGCGCGCACACCCAACGTCATTTAGATGAATTCCATTCCGAGAAACAAGTCCCTCCTGCCGTAGAAACTGTTGGCAAAGAGACTTTAGGTTATTGTTGATATAGGTCGCCTTGCTGTAGAAATCGCTACGTTGGATAATTCGAGGAAGTATACCTGTTAAAACAATCTTATTAGTTTTTTCCTTTAGTCGCTCTAGTAAGTCCCTGTACCTAGCCAGCAGTTCTTCCGATCTAGAATTTAAAACGTTATTAGTACCGACATGAATAACATACGTTGTGTCCTCAGAGGTAACGTCTGTAAAATGGTCAACACTATTAGTTATATCCTCCACCCTTGCACCAGGGTAGCAGTAACGGCGCCTACGACGAGGGTTTTTCCACAGAATTCCTCGAGCTGCCCTCGAACAATGGAATCGCCAACGAGTCGTATTTCCGGTTTATCAGCATCTTCGAAACCTAAAACAGAAAACTTATTGTTTGTTATTACTGGTAGACAAGTCTTACGTTTCCTCAATGGGGCTCCATTACGCACTCGAACGAAGGATTGGGAACTAGGGAAAAAGAGAGGGCTATTAGTACTATTTATATTATTAGTAGAAACTGAGGTAGGAGGGGTCGTAACCGGAGTCTCAAGGGATTCTAATTTTGCCGTCAGGAGCATCACGCTTTCTACAAGCCTCACTCTGGCCTTCTCACATTCTAACTCGTTCCTCAGGACTTCCATGCTTGAGCACCACCTCCAAACTAACTGTTCATTATTATTAGCCATTGTAAACGCGTAAGCGGCAAATTTCCCTTCACAGCGACTGCAAGTACTTGACGCGGGTGCCATGCTCTTAATTAGTTAAAAAACAAAAAACAAAAAACGAGCGTTTGGAAATTAATAAATTACAACGTAGGTCTACCGCGTGCTTATTGTGCCGTCACCTGCGGAAACCCGCAAAAATGTTCCTGAAACACAGAAACAGGTTCTTGTAACACAAATTTATACTAAATTAATATATAATTGAGCTACCGACGAAAGCTCTGTAAATGAAAAAGTATCACTAAAACTTATCTGTCCGCTATTAGAACGACTGTTTTCTTTCCGTGTTTCCTTTTTCCCACGGTGGGTGACCACACTCTACTCGATCCCCTGAAGGAAAGGAAAATGAACCTTATGAAAACACGTTTTCTGATAGATTTGAAAAACAAAAAAGACAAACCAAGGGAATTTCAACCTTATGAAACCTCGGTTAGTAATAGATTCTGGAAACAAACAAGGCTAGCCACGTGCTATAGCCTTGGTTTAATCAAATAATATAGTAATGAATAAAGTCAATAAATGAAATATGTTCGTTAGTGAATGATTAGTAACACGAAGTAATTTAGTTAAGAATGCACCAAACACTATTTTTCTTTAAATCACTTCAACGGAAACCACTTATTCAAATTTTTAACACTGGACACTCGACAAAGCATGTCTGTTCACAAGGAAAGACTGATCACAACTGAGGAAAGACTGATCCATTATATTAATCAAGATTCCTTGCAAGTGTTAATTTTATATATATATATATATATATGTGCTAATATGGTAGCTATTTTACCTGATAGCCATTCAATTAACCTAACCGTGAAAATGGGTACCAGGGTCCACTTCAGAAAATGTATGAACAGGCCAAAAATAATTTAAAAATTTCCGACTACATTCGTGTTCGTTTCTCCTTAAAGGACCGATGAGGAGCTCGTTCGTGTTATAGAAACTTTCGTAATAGTTTTGAAGAAACTCAAGTCGTGGACAGTGACATGAAGGAGGAGGTGCAAGTTTGCACCACACCCGTTCCAATGGTTGCTGCATCATCGACGAAGTAATGCGGGTTTTCTATTCTCTTTTTTTTTGTGTGTGTGTGGGTGTTTCGGGTAAGAAGAAGCAGGGAATTTTAAAAAATTTATTAAATGATAGAACCATGGGGAATGTTTTATAAAATAGTACATAATAGCATTTACTATATACAATTTTAAGTAATATGTCCTTCAATATTTCTCACACATATAGGAGTGACATTGGCATCAATTTTTTATACATTATATATTTATAGCCAACTTAAATTAGTTACAGAATTAGCATCTATTACATTTTAAATAAACTACAACGCATAAGACTCGTCCTTAAACGGTACACAAACTAACATTATTGGAGACATTTTATATTTTACACAATATTGTAGCAGTTACTTAAGTTAAAATTATATATATATATATATATATATATATATATATATACACGCGTAAAATTTTACACAATACATCGAGTGCGCACAAACGGGAAACGTTTTTTATCCGTCTGCATACCATTTCATCATTTCGTTTGGTGTGACACAGGTCGAATAATTTTAGAAAATTTGTAAAATCCTTCCCACATACCATATGCAAGAGAAATGAAATGCAGTACATGTCGCAAGTATTGCTATAGTAGCCCTGGAATCGGTAAGGATTCCAGACAATTTGGGGAATGTGCAATTGCTCGAGAAATTTTACAGTAATAGGGTCATTCCAGGGATAAGCCCTCAGTGAGTTAAAATAGTACATTCGATCCCTATTTTTAAAGTATTCGGCTATCCAATGAATCCTTTCTCCACCACTAGCATCTGTATTTAGAATAAGTGCGCCGCAGTCTCTCGTAGTCGGGATCTTCAACGTTTCGCTCTTCGCAAACACACCGATAAACTTGGAACGTGTGATTCGGTCACTATTCATTACTCTCTGGAGTGTATTCGAGTCCATTTTAAAAGTCTATGACTATACCTCTAAATCTATCGATCTCTATTAGGGCCTGTGATTGAAGGTATACTAGTACACTAGTAGGCGTGTCTAGCGGCTTGGCGAATTCCAATCTGATTAAGATGTTTCCACTCTGTTGTGGACTTAAGTCAGGAGTGATGTCAAATGGGTAAAGGTTGAATTGCTCGATGAATTCCTTCTGCGTTACGCCAAATCGTAATTCATCGCAAGCACCGGCAATATGTGCAAGATTACTATAAGCTCTCGAGCAAAGCGGAAACACGGCGTCTGTTGAATAATCCATTTCTAAGGCTACTCCATTGATGTACAGAGTTATATTTTTCAGGCCGAAATTTTCGAAATTAAAGGCGTTCTTTTTATATTTGCCATTCACAGAAACTTGTTCCTGTATTCCAATTAATAATCTTTTAGGTAGAGCTCCAAGGGCGACGTTTTTTATCTGCCTCCAGGCCAACCCTGCTGACACCTTGTATAGTTTGATCTGTACTCTGTTAATTGTAAATTTTACAGTGGCATGTAGTAAATTTTTTTTAAATTTCTAATTGTTTAGCCGAACTTAATTTCACTTGGCGTACACGAAGGTATGTTTCCATAACACGAATCACCGGTTCTAGGAAATTTCGCCGCAAACATTTTCGCCGTAGGAAAATTCGCCGTAAACATTTTCGCCGTAAACATTTTCGCCGTAAGACAAATTCGCCGTAAGGACATTTCGCCGTAAAATTTTTTAAAAATAATCAATGGATGATTATTTAAGAAATTTATTTAACCAAACTATCACGACTTAACCTAACCAATCGTCAATGCCGTACAGTGAGTTTCAAAGTAAGATAAGGAATTTATTTAAGAAATTTATTTAACCAAACTATCACGACTTAACCTAACCAATCGTCAATGCCGTACAGTGAGTTTCAAAGTAAGATAAGGAATTTATTTAAGAAATTTATTTAATCAAACTATCACGACTTAACCTAACCAATCGTCAATGCCGTACAGTATAAAGAATTTTAATTGTGGTAGACTGCTCGAAGCTAGGTAGACCGCACACTTAACCAGCACCGGCTATTATAAGGGTTCAGTTAAACTTTTTTTTTAATTTTAATTTTATTTTATTTACGGCGAAATGTCCTTACGGCGAATTTGTCTTACGGCGAAAATGTTTACGGCGAAAATGTTTACGGCGAATTTTCCTACGGCGAAAATGTTTACGGCGAATTTTCCGGTCACGCGAATCACCATGGGCTTTGCGCTTTCTTCTTGGTCAGCTCCCAAATTTAAACAGATCTCAGGATTGTACGAGTAAGCTTTATTTTAATATCGACCCCATTCACAAGCAGCTTCTTTTGGAATGTGAAGTCTGGATGCAGTCGTCCAAAACATTCATGTATCTTCTTTTTAGAATTTTAAAATTTGTCCTTTATACTGCTTTCGTCTTTACCCTGATAATAACCCTCGGCATTAAAAAGGTATCCTTCGCCTCTTTTGAAAAGTTGAGGACATTTTCCAGATAGGCACGTAGGTGATAGTAACCCGTTCCTGCAGAGATGTTGACCTGATTTAAATACACATCACACTTACTGAATATGGAGTGTAGAAAGTTTGTTTCTGGAAAAACAGTGTATTTGTCTTCGCAATCCGTTTTATCTGAATGGGCTATACGTAGCTTAGCGAACATGTGCACACAGCTTGGATCAAAAAAGTAAGGGCCTGAGCTGGGGATCACGAACTCTATAGGGGCACTCGGGAAACTAATTGTGTTCAACGGGTTAATCGTAATAAAGTCACTGTGCTCAATAGAAACTTGAGTTGAGGGCATGTCCAAGAGGGACAGCTCCCATTTACAGCATTGTGAAGTCAGAGATGGATGAAACGAGCCATGACGAGGCAGAAATAGTGCCACATCTCTCAACAAGTAGAAAGCAGCCTATGATTCATAAGAGCAATGTCCTTAGCTTATATCAGTTAAAAAATTATCAACCACAGGTTTCAGTCGCCTAGAACACCTTTTTTGATGTCATTTTACGTTTAACGACACGTGTTGGTAACTCCTTCTTCTTCTTCTTCTTCCGGACAGACGTCTTCTTCACACCACCGCGAATTTTTCTCTTTGCATCTTTGATGATTTCGTCCCGTGTACGCTTTAAGTGCTTTTTTTAGAGCTTCTTTAGGCCTAGACCCCGCCATTATGTGATTTACCCTGTTAAGACTTGATTGTAACGCTTTCCTCCTGAGATATCTGGCACCCCTCTTCAACAAAGGAACAGCCACACGCAGTATGGTTGAAAAAATGGATCCAAGCCCAGTCCCGCGCTGGTATCTCACCCCTCGATAGTCTATGAAAGGCCTTCGGGTCATTATAGCACAGTTCAACGAAAATGGAGCTTCACTGTTAACCTCCCGTCACCGAATGGGAAACTTTTCCCCTCAATCGTTCTTATATATATATTGAAATATTAGTTAATAGATTAGTGGCGACATTGACATAATGAAGTTTGTCATATGTAATGCTCAAGCTCTGCCCTCTATGATTGGGAATGTGAGCGATACGAAGCAGGCGCGCCTGGGTATCCCCAACAAATTGTTGCTCCACGATATTGCTGTAAATATAGCACATGTCTGGGGGTGGATAGCCCTTGCCCAGTTTCTCCAATTTCAGCTGATACATTAGTCTGAACAAGTACGGTTGTGCCTCGTTAAAGGTATCTCTTTGGAGGGTTTCTCCATATCGCCCCTAGATTATAATTTTGAACAGCCCTTTGTCTTTAATATTTCTGTTAGCTTGTGATTTTAGGGTCAGAGTGCGTGCAGGGTTTTCTTTGTTTACGATTTCATATACTAAATCGGTCGTAAGATTTGAGCTTTTTAAAAAACCGTTTAAGTCTCTCACAACATCCTCGGCCGCACCATCACGACCCGGGCCTAGTGTTATTACTTTAGTGTAATACAGTGCATCCCCACTCCAGGCTGCACGCATGGTTTCATCCCGAGTTACCCCGGCCTTTTCACACTCATCACGATCTCTAAGAACCGTAAAAACGGCTTATTTACAGTGTTAGGCCCGGTGCTATTCGTAATCTACATTAACGACATCGATGTAGGATTGACCAGTAACGTGTCAAAATTCGCAGACGATACTTAAATAGGCGGTAAAGTTGTTAACGTGGACGACAGAAATAGGCTCGAAGACGATGTAAATAGGATTATGGAGTGGACGGATAAGTGGCAGAGGCAATTTAACGTAGACAAATGTAAAGTTTTGCATATAGGTTCTTGTAACAATAACTACACGTACACGATGGACAATAGACGGTTACCGAACGTTGACGAGGAAGGAGATTTAGGCATACGCGTATCTAAGGATTTAAAATTTAGGAACCAGTGCCTGGAGTTTTGCGCAAAGGCTAATAGTATGTTAGGATTCATAGCGCGTAATTTCGAATTTAAATCGAAGAATATTATTTTGCCCCTTTACAAGTCCCTAGTCAGGCCTCATTTAGAATATGCCGTTCAGGTTTGGTGCCCGTATTTGTGTGAGGATATTGATAGGTTGGAAAGGGTTCAGCGTCGCGCCACGAAACTAATTCCGTCATTGCGCAAAAAGTCTTACGAAGATAGGATTAAAGAGTTAGATTTACATTCACTTGAAACTAGGAGATTAAGTGGGGAGCTTATTGAAGCTTTCAAAATCGTTAATAAAATCGCTAACGTAAATTTTGACAAACTGTTCACTTTCGATTATAGCAATATTCGTAATAACGGATTTAAGTTGCGTGGCAGACGATTCATTATTAACATCGCTAAATCTTTTTTACGTTTAAAGTAATTGATAAATGGAATCATCTTCCCGCGTCCGTCGTGAACTCTACCAGCGTTAATATGTTTAAAAACCGTTTAGATAATCATTTTAAAAATATTAAAGTTGTTTAAAATAATAAAACAATTAGCAACAGGAGCTCTGGGGGTGATGGTCGGGGATGAGTCTGTTGACGATTAATGCCAGCTTGTGACATGCCAGCGTGTGATATGCCAGCAATACATTTTTTTTAGCACGAACTTAGATGTAGCTCGTAGCGTAAACTAACCCACTTTTTGTTATACTCTTTATACTTTTCTTTTCTTTTCTCCTTACTTGCATGTCTGTAACTCTCTTTACTTGCATGTCTGTAGTTTACATGGTATGACAGTGTTTGAGTTAATACTGTGTTTGCATGGTTTGTAAGCGTTCTTATTTTACTACATTTCATCTTTCACCCTTTTCCTATTCTCTTCGACTATTTTTCCGACTTGTCGGTAGTGGCCAGCGGATGATGATGGTGAGTCTTTCTTTCTCTTTTTCTGAATGAATGTTAACTCACGAATGATAGGTTTTGCTACTTACTTAACCCCTTATTCTCCTCTTTTAACCCCCTCCTCTTTCCTTTCTCTCGGGCTACCCTTAGCGTGGATCTTAAGGTCTTTGTTAACCTTAGCTTCTGTAGATCCTTTAGAGTCCGCATTAGTTCCTCTGACCTGGAAATCTTAACATTGTTAGTCTCAACATGCACCATAAATATCGTACTATCATCAGCATCTTTACCAAACTCACCTATGGAGTCCGTGATGTCGTCAACATGGGTTCCAGGATAACATGATACCTCCTTCTCCGAGTTAAGTTCCTGCCACAGAACTCATGTAATTTCCCTCGAATAATGGCACGCCAACCAGCCTAATTTCCTGTGTCATTTTTTCTGGCTCTCAGACATAAAATCTATTAGTTATAACTATTCATAAGGCGAAGGGAGTCGGGAATGACGACTGCCTGTGGATTCGTTCGTCGTGGAGTCTTCGCGCGATCACCGTCCGGTGTGATAACTCGCGCCAAGACTGCCCGAAACAAAATCCTATAGAAAATTGAACCTTGCCAACATTGCGCTAAATTTTTCTCTCAATGCATTCGCCTCCCTCCTACTCCTACTAGTAAAAAAGTACTGAGGAAATTTTCCGCCGCAGTTGGAACACTCGCGTATGTTAGGGGGCCATATCTAGAAAAAAAATGTTCTCACGAAAAATTAAAATTAATTTCCCAATCTAATAGGCAGGCGGAAGAGTCTGGAAAGAATTATGGATTAGTGACCTGAAAACGGGTAACAACAGCCGAGAAATACCAAAAGAAGGAATTTGTTCACGCACGCTCAATTTTTTTTTTTTTTTTTTTTTTTAGTAAGTAATTGGGAAAATTGAGAAGACTAGAGTCCTTTGAGGATTAATGATGACAAACAACAGCCATGTGGTAAATGTATTAAAATAAAAAAAAATAACTTTCCTTTGAAATAATAATAATCATAATTATTATTATTAAATATACAAATAAAACGAAATAATAATAATAATTATAACAAAAATTCTAGATGTTTCGAATAATAATTAAATATGTATATTAACAGAACAGAAATACCATATTGTAATGATAATAATAAACGGTAACAATATGTGTACTCACATGCAACGATAACATGCAACATGTTTTATTTTTCTTCATAGAATATATGTATACACACATACACACACACACATATATATATATATATATATGTTAAACACAGACCGTGCATGGAACAAGGAACTCTTCTGGGAAAATTAAATCCACTATAGTCCGAATAAGTAATGGTAAATGACAAATACCATAGTTTTTCTTTTTCATGATGCAAGCCCGACGTGGGCAACGGGTCTCTCGCAAAGAGGTCCCATAAATATAGCTTCCCTCACCAGCTATCTGCAAAGCAGACAGGATCCAGCTTTGGGACATGGATCTAGGGTTTAAAGCAAGCCTAGTCCCACTATATTCAGAACCTCTATATAAGTAAAAGACTCGTTGCATTCATGTCGGATTGAATAAATCAAAGAAAAAGGGGTAACTGTTGTATTTTTAGCCAAAAAAACAAAACTTAAACCTCAACCGGGACATTCAGCGTCCACTTTTCAAGGCACATAACACGTCCATTTAATATACACAAACTCAGAATGGTCCCCTGAGAAACTTATATGTTAAACACAGACCGTGCATGGAACAAGGAACTCTTCTGGGAAAATTAAATCCACTATAGTCCGAATAAGTAATGGTAAATGACAAATACCATAGTTTTTCTTTTTCATGATGCAAGCCCGACGTGGGCAACGGGTCTCTCGCAAAGAGGTCCCATAAATATAGCTTCCCTCACCAGCTATCTGCAAAGGACAGGATCCAGCTTTGGGACATGGATCTAGGGTTTAAAGCAAGCCTAGTCCCACTACATTCAGAACCTCTATATAAGTAAAAGACTCGTTGCATTCATGTCGGATTGAATAAATCAAAGAAAAAGGGGTAACTGTTGTATTTTTAGCTAAAAAAACAAAACTTAAACCTCAACCGGGACATTGAGCGTCCACTTTTCAAGGCACATAACACGTCCATTTAATATACACAAACTCAGAATGGTCCCCTGAGAAACTTATATGTTAAACACAGACCGTGCATGGAACAAGGAACTCTTCTGGGAAAATTAAATCCACTATAGTCCGAATAAGTAATGGTAAATGACAAATACCATAGTTTTCTATAGTGGATTTAATTTTCCCAGAAGAGTTCCTTGTTCCATGCACGGTCTGTGTTTAACATATAAGTTTCTCAGTGGACCATTCTGAGTTTGTGTATATTAAATGGACGTGTTATGTGCCTTGAAAAGTGGACGCTCAATGTCCCGGTTGAGGTTTAAGTTTTGTTTTTCTGGCTAAAAATACAATAGTTACCCCTTTTTCTTTGATTTATTCAATCCGACATGAATGCAACGAGTCTTTTACTTATATAGAGGTTCTGAATGTAGTGGGACTAGGCTTGCTTTAAACCCTAGATCCATGTCCCAAAGCTGGATCCTGTCTGCTTTGCAGATAGCTGGTGAGGGAAGCTATATTTATGGGACCTCTTTGCGAGAGACCCGTTGCCCACGTCGGGCTTGCATCATGAAAAAGAAAAACTATGGTATTTGTCATTTACCATTACTTATTCGGACTATAGTGGATTTAATTTTCCCAGAAGAGTTCCTTGTTCCATGCACGGTCTGTGTTTAACATATAAGTTTCTCAGGGGACTATTCTGAGTTTGTGTATATAAAATATACAGGATAGGAGAAAAGCCTTTAAGGATTTTATACATTCAAATAATTTGTTAATAATAAATAAATTCCAATGATATCACTGCAGTGTATGTGATACTTTTAAAAGCAATTATACAAGGCCAGGAATGACCCTAGGCTAGAACAGCGAGGCCCCACCCCATAGCCCGTGTCAGCACTATGTCAATAAGGATGGAATACAGCAATGAAGAAAAAGTGCATCTTGTATCGTGGGCTACTTATTGTAATAATTGTGAAGAAAGTTTCCGTTTACTTGAAGAAAAATATAATAAACCACCACCAAATGCAACCACTCTTCGATAGTGGAAGCTCAAACTTTTGGAAACAGGGAGCCTGGTAAAAGATCGTCCAAGAAGAGGAAGGCCACTAACGGCGACAGGAGACAACAACAAAGAAAATGTCCTCGCAAGTTTTCAAGTCGACCCAACAACTTCAACGAGAAAAGTCGCAGAGGAATGGGTATTTCCAAATTTTCAGTCGCAAAAATATTGAAATCATGGGGGTACCACGATTACAAACCCATTTACTCTCACCTCATATACGACGATGATTCTGATAGACGGCTGCAGTTTGCTGAAATAATGAGACAAAAATTTAAGTGATCCAGAGTTCCTTCGAAAGATCAAATTTTCAGATGAATGTGTCTTCGGTTTAACGAGTAAACAAACATAACATTCACTACTGGGCGAAAAAAAATCTGAAAATGCGATTGGGTAAACCCGTTAAAACGGCTACGCTAACAGTTTGGGCGTACAATGGTTATTCAGGAATCGTTTCCTTTGACATTGGGAGAGATACGATGGATGGAAAACGCTATTACCAGGTATTGAGAGACAAAGTTTTGCCATAGTTGGCGTTGGCAGGAATTGTCTTTATCAACATGATGGAGCGCCGCCACATTACTCTGCAGCTGCCCGTTAGATTCTGGATACGAACCTTGAAGGAAGATGGCTTGAGCGGCGAGGTCCCATCGAGTGGTCAGCCAAATAAGCTGATTTAACCCCATGTTATTTCTGGCTTTGGGCTTATTTGCGTCACAAACTCTACACTCCTGGTTTCATCTATCCAAATGTGAATGCCCTTGGACGCAGAATAGATGAAGAACTGAAAAGGATCCCACTCACTATGTTCAGAAGAACGATGAATAGTTTCACAGGGAGAATCCATAAATGTATCATAGCGGATTGAGAACTGTTTCAAGATTAAATTACAATTTAACAAAATATTTATATGAATAATATTCTTATATACTTTTTGTTTGATTTGTTTCAACATTTGAACACTTATCTCTATAATGTTAGCTAAATAGTTGTATGTATAAAATCCTTAGACTTTTCTCCCATCCTGTATATATATATATATATATATATATATATGGGATTGAACTCAAAATGGTCCCCTGAGATCTTTTATGTTACACACAGACCGTATATGGAACAAGGAACTCTTCTGGGAAAATTAAATCCACTATAGTTCGAATAAGTAATGGTAAATAACAAATACTATAGTTTTTCTTTTTCATGAAGGAAAGCCCGACGTGGGAGCGTGTCACTCGCAAAGAGGCCCCAAAATATAGCTTCCCTCACCAGCTATCTACAAAGCAGATAGGATCCAGCTTTGGGACAGGATCTAGGGTTAACAGCTACACCTAGCCTACTATATTCAGGACTTCAATATACGCAAGAAACTCGTTGCATTCACATCGGATTGAATACATCAAAGAAAAAGGGGTAACTATTGAATTTTCAGCCAAAAACCAACACTTAAACTTCAACTGGCAGAATTGAGCGTCCACTTCTTAAGGCACTTAACATGTCCGTTTCAATGATGGGATTGAACTCAGAATGGTCCCCTGAGATCTTTTATGTTACACACATGGAACAAGGAACTCTTCTGGGAAAATTAAATCCACTATAGTTCGAATAAGTAATAGTGACTATTCGAACTATAGTGGATTTAATTTTCCCAGAAGAGATAATATTTTCACATATAATAATGAAGTGTTTCTTTAGTATGAGGGTTTGCTAATGGGTTCAGTTCTTCCACCAGCATTGGCTAACTTCTTTCTGTCATTATGAAAAATTATGGCTTGAAGAGTGTCCCAGTAAATTCAAACCACTTTGCTATAGAAGATATGTGGATGACTCATTTTTTTATTTAGTGATGAGCGTAGTGCTAATTTTTTTAACTATTTAAATACTAAACATATCAATATTAAATTTATGTTCGTAGGGGGAGACAAACGATTTTTTGACATTTCTAGATTTACTTGTTACTAGAGGTGCTTTGTCTTTTAACATGACTTTGTACAGAAAAGTTACTCAAGTACAAATTTTTTCAGCTTTGATTATAAATAAACTTGGCTCAATTAATACACTAATTTATAGAAATTTTAATTTATGTTCAAGTTATCAGGTTTTCCATAATGAAATAGTTTTTCTTAAAGTATTTTTGTGATCATAATTATCCAAGTCATATTTTTCATAAATTACTAAAGAAATTTTTGGACCAACAATTTATTCATGCACAAAACCAGTAACGATGTCTAAACAAATAGTGTATTTGAATTTTCTGTGTTTGGGTCACTCTAGTTTTAAAATTAGAAAATTATTTAGCAAAACACTGAGTAACTAATCGTGACCGGACAGCTCATACCCGGACAACTCAGACCCGGACAACTCAGACCCGGACAACTCATACCTAGGACAACTCATACCTAGGACAACTCGTACTCTCTTCAACAGTTACCACCCCAATGTTGATCTTTTCATCTATATCCACCCTGAAACTTTAAACTCTGCAAATTAACCAAAATAAGATAAGAAAACAATAACAACAAATTTATTATTTATTGCAAACATATAATAAATAGAGAACCATTATTTACATAGGATAAAATTTGAATGCCCGGTTAGGTCAACTGTACGCCCTTGACGATTGGTTAGGTTTAGTCGTGATATTTTCGTTAGTTTTAACGAGAATATCACGACTAAACCTAACCAATCGTCAAGGGCGTACAGTTGACCTAACTGGGCATTCAATGAACCCAATCGGGTATTCAGTTGACCTAACCGGGCATTCAATGAACCTAACTGGGCATATATATATATATATATATACATAACTTGCATGAATTTTAAATGTTTAAATTTAATTTTTAATTTTACAAAATAAATGTTTTCATTTCAAAATGTTTTCATTAATAACTTGCATGAATTCTAAAAGTTTAAATTTAATTTTTAATTTTACAAAATAAATGTTTTCATTAATTTTTCATTTTTTTTCTGGTCATATGTATGAGTTGTCCGGGTATAAGTTGTCCTGGTATGAGCTCTCCTGGTATGAGCTGTCCTGGTATGAGCTGTCCTCGTATGAGCTGTCCTAGAACCATATATACGATGGCCACTCAATATATTTTGCCCCACCTTTTTTTTTCTTTCTAAGCTTCCTTGTTAGTTCCAGAAATTTTGTACACAAGTAGTTACATACCTTTTTTACAACTATTTATTTTTCCACATAGTCTCCATCCATTTCTACGGCTTTCCTCCACCTCGAAACAAGGGCTGTTATTCCTTGCTGGTAAAAGTCCACTGGGTTCCGCTGGAGCCACCTCTTAACCTCCTCAACAACCTCATCGTCACTTTGAAACTTTCTTCCACGAACAGCATCCTTCATTGGCCCAAACAAATGGAAGTTTGAAGGTGCCAGATCTGGGCTGTATGGAGGGTGGGGTACTAGGGTAACATAGTCAAGCGCATTTTTGTGATGGCCTCTCTCCTTTGCAAGCTGTTGAGTGGTCTTGCGTTATCGTGCAAAAGAAGGAAATCTTCCAGTTTTCTCTTCGGTCGAACTCGCTTTATACGTCTCCGGAGTTTCTGTAGTGTAGCAATATATGCCTCTGAGTTGATTGTGTGTCCTTTCTTCATAATATCCACCAGAATCACCCCTTTCATGTCCCAGAAGGGAGATGAAATGGTTTCCCTCCTGCAGAGGGGAAACATTTTGAACTTTTTCTTGCGTGAGGAGTCTGCGTGATGCCACTTCATGGATTGGCGTTTTGTTTCAGGTTCAAGGTTCGTGTACCCAAGTCTTATCCCCAGTTACAATTCGTGAAAGGAAGTCATCCCTTTTGTCTCGTATCGAACCAACAACTCAGAAGCAATTTCTTTTCTTTGGAATTTGTGATCTTCAGTCAGTTCGCGAGGAACAAACCGTGAACACACTTTTGAGTATCCCAGTTGCTGAATTATCGTATTCACACTTCCTTCCCTAATTCCTAGCTCCAGTGATAGCGCCTTGTATGTGACGCGCCGATTTGATCGAATGATGGTGTTAGCACGTTGCGCAGTGTGAGATGTCACAGCCGATGCCAGGCGACCGCTGCGTGGCTCATCATCGAGGCTGGCTCTCACTCTCTCCGATGATCTCTCACGTTTAGACCAGCGTCCAACTGTACTTCGATCAACAACAGCATCTCCGTAAACGTCTTGTAGACGTTTGTGAATATTTCCAGCTGTTTCCTCTGTGGTTAAGAACTCGATAACAACTCTCTGTTTACGACGCACATCACTGTCAGACGCCATTTTCGAAACTGCGTTAACCATCGGTTTTATACAAGGGCGTTTAAAAGTGGCTTTATACAAGGAGGAGAGGTTCAAAGTGGAAAAATCCTGTTATGTGAAGCGAAGAAAGTTCAAACTTACGGCCCAAAAGACATTTTAGCCCCATGGCCTATTATTTAGCTAAGAAAAAAGAGTGGGGAAAAATATATTGAGTGCCCCTAGTATATTAATGCGCATATGAACTCGGAATTCTTTGTAGAATTGGGTAACATGTGCGAGTCTGCCAAATTAAGTATAAGTGATGTAGATGTATAAGGGGTAACCAGCAGTGGTAATTTCACATATGTTAGTGATATGAGTGGAACCACCAGGTGGATTAACAATTCGAGCCTTTAGATTATTACTAGTGAGACAATGATCAGAGTTCATATTCTGCATGACTTCCTTCTTTTTTATCATAGACCATTAGAACTATTAATTAATTTTACAAACGTATGCGCAACACGACATAAAAAGAACTCAATAGGTAAGAATAATTGTATCCATTGGTCTAATGTTAATATGCAACAGAGAATAGAATATAAAGACAGAACAGGTCAGCTCTTTAATAATTTAGAGATTTGGAATCTTGCCTGTAGTAATCCTTGCTCAAATGACTCTCACTGTAAACTCATAGATAGGTATTATAAGAAGATAGTATCCCTGTTAAGAGAAGCACGAAATCCCCTGATTAAATCTTACAACTATCATACAAAGATTATTCCTGGATGGAATGATTTTATTGCCCCCCTGAAGAGACCCCTACGATTTGTGGTGCCTTCATGGTAGACCCGGATTAGGACCAGTATACCTGAATATGTGTAGAAGTAGGGGTCAGTATAAGGCGGCCATAAGACGATGTAAATAGGAAGAAGAGTCTATTCGAACATCAAAAGCCTGTGAAATTCACATAAATGTTAACCCCCTTCTTCTATGGCCTGGGTTGGTTTGAAGTCGACGGGGGTTCTGGTTAGGAGGCAGCAACGGATTTGTTACTTGCAGTAGTTTCTTCTATACTACTCTCCGAGTTCTTCTTTAGTGGCTTGGAGGATTCCGAGAGCTTATTAAGTTCTCCGAGGGTTCCTCCCCGATTCTTCTTGTAACGTATCGGGAGATTTTAATGACTAAGTTCTCTGAAGAGAGCACGGAAGAAATTATGGGGGTTTATATACCCCGATTCTACTAACATCATCATTATTAAATGTTGAAGAGGCTGTATTATTTTTGCACAATAGTTAAAAATAAAGTAATTTTTTTGTTGTGAGAATGGTTAAATAGATAAACAGGATAGAGGAAGAGGAAGCCATATTTTTATCTTAAACCGCGTATTTTCAGATCTGCTGTTTTCCTGATCCGCCGAGTTAATTAGAAACGGAAATTGAACTATGCATCTTTATACTAAGATATGCATATGAGCAAAAATTACAGGTTTAAGATTTACAATTAGATTTACAAGACATGATTTCATATTTTATAACGAAGTGAGAATGTATACAAAACATAAACACTGCCAAATAATTGGTGACTTGTTTTTTTTTTTTTTTAAAGTTGCAAAGTCGAAAGCACATCAAAAATTTAACCCAACGAAAAAATAATAATAGAAAAGTAATAACAATATCGCTGCGTATACATTCCTAATGGCGACATAATGTCGGGTCGAACATTGAGTACATTGTAATTTTGGTTTACTATAACTATGATTATAATTACCAGTTAATTCACATTCATTTATTATCGTTAACTACAGTTTCATTAAAGAACATTAATTACATCATATTAAATCATTATAGTTAATTACAATTGACCACAGTTAACTATAGTTTACAGTGTTTCATATTTACATTAGGATAACTCTTATTTTGAGATTTAACATAAAGTACATGGGCACATATAGAGGGTGTCCCATAAGTCCGGCATCATAGGAGAAATTCATATTTTTCTATTTCTACAAACCATAATTCATATTTTTCTTATGCTCGGGATGCCAATTTCACGTCCACCATTCTGTTCAGTGACGAGGCTGTTTTTTTTATGGAAATGGTGAGGTAAATCGACAGAACACCCGCTACTAGTCTCAAAACAACCCTCACTGGTATACCTCTTCAAAGGAACAAGGTGCATCTCGGGTGATAGTATGGTGTGGCATTTGGAAGGATCGCATCATAGGCCCCCTCTTTTTCGATGAACATGTCACTGGAGGCACCTACCTACGTATGCTCAAGGAAGAAGCATTTCCCAGTGTCTTGAACGAAGAAGGAAATTTCCCAACATGGTTCCAGCAAGACGGCGCTCCTGCACATTACAGCACCCAAGTAAGGGAATACCTGTACCAACAATTCCCTGGTCATTGGATAGGACGTCGAGGGCCTGTGGAATGGCCAGCTAGAAGCCCGGATCTCACGCCACTAGATTTTTATCTCTGGGGCCACTTGAAAGCGCTGGTATACGCAGAGAAAATTAGGAGTGTTGAACATTTGCGGCAGCGCATTATTGGGGCATGTAACACCATTACTCGTGACATCATTCACCGTGTGCTTGCTGACTGGGTATCACGTCTGAATTTGTGTATTGAAAACAATGGTGGACATATTGAGCACATTCTGGAAATAAAAGCTTTTGTTTTGCCTTTTTTTATTATTTTTCCTATGATGCCGGACTTATGGGACACCCTCTATATCGTTATGCGTGTTATGTATATATATAACATAATCATGCTCTTGAATTAGAATTAAACGAGAGAGGAGATTTCGTAATTAGATGCCCGCCTTCCGTGTTGGTCAGCAGAATTCGAACACGGGTGTCAGCATGACGAGTATCTTGCGAGGGAACAATTTAAAAAAATATAACGCAAGATAAAATTGAAGAAAGGACATGGACGTATGAATTGAATAACAGATAAATAATGACGTATAGAGCGTAAAGTTTTTATTATTATGTTAAAGAATTTACCATACATTGAATACGAGAGATATGATGAAGGGAAATTAATGACGGGAAAATGTGAAGGGAATTAAGCTACTTTATGACGTCATAATTATGAATTGACGTATGGCATAATTTAAATAACTATTACGTCATAGTTATTTAAGTCGTACATACAGTATAAGTCATTATTGGGAGAACTTAGAGGAAACGAATTAAAGAGATACAGTAATGAAGGGTTTACAGCCATGGTACAAGAGTGAGTGAAACTATTAATTAAATAAATATACTTATACGAGTAGACAATAAATATTAATGAATTGGTACATTTGAGGAAGAATTAAGTAAATGAATAAAGCACAAACAAGGGTGCAAATCATACCACATTCAATGTGCATGCATAATCTAATAAAATTTAGGGATGAGGGTTAGATGAAGGACATCAATAATTAATTATAATAAATTCTATAATAAATGGAAAATGGAGATATGGGTAATATTGTGATGGAAATGTTAAACGATCTAAACCGTCAATTGTCTTCTTTGTACTTTAAGGGAAAGAAATTAAGGGACATTCGCTTCTCACAACGAACCTCGAATGACACAAACATGGATACGACTTAACCATGGAAATGGTAGATAGCATGGTTGTGACGCTGCAAAAATAGAAAGTAAAAATAAATTTTTTATCCAAATTCGCGTTAGGCGATTTTGGTTCTTATATAAAAATGAATATTTGAATAAGTCCGATATAATCTTTTATATTCATTGTTCATTTTTACACAAATAACGATAATAACAAATTTTGGAAAATTGTTAAGAATCAAACGGGTGTCAAAAATGCCCTCCCTCCGACAATCGATAGGGTGTCGGGGGAGGATGAAATTGCAAAGCTCTGGAAAAACCACTCCTCAAACATTCTTAACAGTATGAGTAGGGATAATCTTAAGATAGACTGCAGCGAAACGCCTGTTGGAGGGGCAAGGGAAAATACTTTGATTTCAGTTCCTGAAGTAAAGAGGTTAATTAAAGAGTTAAAGATTGGTTTTGCGTCAGGGGTAGATGACCTATCGAATGAGCACTTAAAATATGCCAATGACGTGGTATGTCTGCATATATCATTGCTTTTATCAGCCATGCTTGCTCATAGCTATATCTCTGCAGAGTTCATGAGGGTATATATTAGTGGTGGACCGGATATCCGCATCCGCATCCGCACTTTTGACTGCGGATGTTATGCAGATATTATCTCTAATAAATTATTCAATTTACAATTAAATTAGCTTATAAAGTAGCTTATGAGGCCCAGTCATGCACATTTCATGTAAAGTATTAATTATTAATGAACAAACAAACATATAAACCTCAAAATATAAATACCTGGTAACACAGAAAATTGAATGAAACTTGTTTCATTGAATTTTCTGTGGCTGAAACTCTTGAGAAAGTTATTATTTTTATCATAATGAAAACATTAATATTAATTTTAATTCTTATGCATTGCCTGCCATAATAGTAATATCACGAAATTTGAAAAATTATGTCATATATTCATAATTCTATATTATATTGATAGATTAACTAAATATCCGCATCCGCGGATATTGAAATAAAAAATCCGCATTCGCAGATGTTGAAAAACTGATATCCGGTCCACCACTAGTACTATATATCTTGCCCCTGGTCAAAAATAAGTATGGAGACATTCTGTTCAGCAATAATTACAGGCCTATTGCTGTCGCTTCCTGCTTCTCGAAACTACTAGAAAAACTCTTGCTACGCCGATTAAATGATTATTTATGGACATCTAATCAGTTTGGTTTTAAAAAGGTCCCACTCAACTGACCTGTGTATCTATGTACTTAAGGAAATAATATCTAAATACACTGACAGTAATTCAACTATATCATATGCCTTACTTATATCTAGGAAACAGCTATAAAGAGTGAACCACAATATTTTATTTAAAAAACTAGAAGACAGAAAGGTTTCCATGTACATATTAAATTTATTGAAATTTCGGTACTCCCACAATCTTTTACCGTTAGGGGGGCAATGTACTGTCCAAATGTTTTGACTCCTCTTGCCGGGTGAGGCAAGGCTCCTTGCTCTCTCGTATGCTGTTTAATGTTTATATTGACGGATCAATTTCTTCACTTAATGAGGCAACAGTGGGATGTTTTATAGATAACACAAAGATAAGTAACTTAGTTTATGCCGATGATATGGTGTTAATAAGTCCCTCTGTTAAATGTTTGGATCGGCTACTAAAAGTCTGCGAAGTGTATTCGCAGAAACATAATATTCTTTTTAATGTTACAAAAACTAAGGTTATGCAATTCCATTCTTAAAGCTGTAATCACCCCTCATTTTAAACTTAAACTCTTGTACTTCCTCAATTACTTCAGCCAGCTGATATTAAGTATTTGGGCCAAACTATCACCAGCTCCTTGAGTGATGACTCAGATACAAAAAAACAACCTCGAAGCCTTTGTGCTGAAGCGAATATAACCATAAGGAACTTCCGGTTCTGTACAAGTGAAGCTAAAGGCACTCTCGTACTTTCTGCAGTAATATATACGGACAGGAACTCTGGGTGAATTATAAAAAAGGTTCTGGCAGAACCCTAAATTTGCTGTACAACAGGTCTTTTAGACTCCTACATAAATTACCCCCGAGATGCTCAGCTTCGCAAATGTTTTCTACACGCAATGTCCTAAGATTCCCGGAGGTAACAAAACGTGCTCAATACAGTCTAATGCAAAGAATTAAAAAAAATCAACCATCCCAATTATCCAAGATATCCATGAGTCCTGCCGTTTGTCTTCTAAGCTATGGAATTCATGGTACGAAAAAGTCTGTTTGTAGCTCCACTCAACTTCGACATTACTGCATTATTTTTACTTAAGTGTATATATTTCTATCCTTAGTATGTGAACTGTCATTGGATTAATTATTAATGTTTGTCATATGGACTATAGTCTACCAATAAACCTTTTCATTTTCATTTTCATATACCTTGGTTTTGCTTCCGCTCGAATTCTTCCTTTTGACGAAGGTCAAACTTGTTGCAACACCTTGGACCTACAGCTTAACTTAAAATCAGAACCATGAACGGGTGGTCAGAAACTACAATTTCCTTTTTCACACTCGATCTCACGACCTCCCGATCAGCCGACCAGAATCTTAACCACAAGGCCACCCAGGTATCCCATTTATCTACCAACCTACTTTTTCTGGAAGGATGAACTGCTGGGTAAGCTGCGCGCCGACTGCTTCCCCGGGAATCGAACCCGGGGCCGGTGGTTTCGTAGCCACCGATGCTAACCACTACACCATCGAGGCGCGTGTATATATATATATATATATATATATAATGTAAAGAACGACGTATTTTAGAAGAGTGTCCGAACAAGAGGAGAGGAGTAAACGAGCAATGAAAAATGAGGCACCTCCCAGGAATCGAACCCGGGATCATCCGATTGCCGGTCAGATATGCTAACCATTACACCAAGAGCCCCCCACGCCTCAAAGCTCGTAATTCTTCACATACCCAAGAGCGGAATCAAATGCCTTTTGAAGGGCACCTTCTCATGCCGTATATATATATATATATATATATATATATATATATATATATATATATATATAATTTAGTGGTGGACCGATGTCAGTTTTTCAACATCTGCGGATGCAGATCTTTAAGTTCAATATCCGCGGATGCGGATCTTTAATTCCAATATCCGCGGATGCGGATGCGGATATTTAGTTAATCTACCAATATAATATAGAATTATGAATATATGACATAATTTTTCAAATTTCGTGGTATTACTATTATGGCAGGCAATGCATAAGAATTAAAATTAATATTAATTTTTTCATTATGATAAAAATAATAACTTTCTCAAGAGTTTCAGCCACAGAAAATTCAATGAAACAAGTTTCATTCAATATTCTGTGTTACCAGGTATTTATATTTTGAGGTTTATATATTTGTTTGTTCATTAATAATTAATACTTTACATGAAATGTGCATGACTGGGCCTTATAAGCTACTTTATAAGCTAATTTAATTGTAAATTGCATAATTTATTAGAGGTAATATCCGCATAACATCCGCAGTCAGAAGTGCGGATGCGGATCCGGATGTTAAAAATGATGCGGATGCGGATATACGGTCCACCACTAATATATATATATATATATATATATATACACACATTTTAATTGCAAACGACACACGGTATATATGATGTAAAGAACGACGCTTTTTAGACTAGTGTCCACTCGTTGTATGTCGAGAATTACGAGCTTTGAGGCGTTGGGGGCTCTTGGTGTAATGGTTAGCATATCTGACCGGCAATATGATGATCCCGGGTTCGATTCCTGGGAGGTGCCTCATTTTTTATTGCTCGTTTTCTCCTCTCCTCTTGTGCGGACACTCTTCAAAAAAATGTCGTTCTTTACACTATATACACACACTGTGTGTCGTTTGCAGTTAAAATGTGTATATATATATATATAATATATATATATATATATATATATATGTATGTATTATTTTTTCTTAAGTTCAAAAACTTTTGGATAACGAGTAATACCATAAGGATTAAAGAGATTGTGTGTTGTAATTAAATAAATTTCACTTCAAACTAACATCTCCGTTCCGCCAAAGTTTTGGGCTTCATTTCACTCTTTTTGAATGATATACTTCCTTAACTTCATTAAATTAATCCAATATAATTTCATTTAAAACTGTTTTAAGGCTCTTCGTTAAACCTAAAAACTCGCAAAAGAATTTTACCGCCAAAGTTCTGAAATTTTGAAAAGCTTCTCTCTTATTAATCAAACGAAAGAGGGCTTAGAGACGGAGCAATCCCTGCTGAAGTATGTTCGTAGAACTCCTGAGAGAGAGGGAGAGAGTGAGGGCGTTACAGAGTTACAGGCAGACAAAAACCCTAAAATCCACTCTAGGCTAGCCCACGAAGGAAGTAAAAAAGTTAGAAATAGCATTGAAAAAAGGACAGTGAAAATTTATACCATGCTTACGCTTATAGACGTGTAAAGCTTTCACACTGTAATAGTAGTAATATTAAGGTACAGAACAGACAAGGCGCTTTCCCTCCTCCGCCAGCCACTGTTGACAGAAAATAGTGGTGAAAGAAGATTTATAGGAAAGTAGGAAAGTGTATAATGAGAAAATAGCTTCAGAATTCATTCACACCATGCGTACACTTATCACGTGCGCTCAGTTGCGCATTAGAAGACATCGGAAAATAAAGGATAGCATGAATACTAATCTACTAATGAAATCTAAGCCATGTATTTTTTTTAAGGAATTTTTATTTACTTACAGTATATTCAAGAATTCATCATTTCGTCGTTCCATCATTTCTTCGAAGCCTGCCAAAGCCCCAGTACCGAAGATTTATTATATATACAGGGTGTACACAAGGTCATTTCCCCTTTATAAACATTAATAATTACATGAAATCCAAAGAAGACACAGCAATGCTTTGTTTTGCATTTTGTTGCATAACACATCAAGTTTATTATGTTTCTAATTAAATCTCAACATGTGCACCTTTAGTTACACGTAGCACAGTCAAAAGAAATTTAACTGGTCGCTGGCATTAACGGTCTTCTGAACTAGGCGAAGACTTTCTTTACAGTAAATTTTACCACCTCTGTCCTTGTTAAAATGTTTATAACCTTTAAAGTCCTTATTTGCACTTTTAATCCACGATTCAGTTATTGCCAGAATGTTGTAATTTTCAACGCGAACTAAAGCTTTAAATTCATTAAACTTATTCGTTGCCCTTCTCGCATAAAAAAATACCACTTTTAAACTATTCATTACGTTCCTGTTTGTTTCTTTATACGAGCTGAGTTTACCTGAATCTGGCGAGTTACATTTCGTAAACGAGAAAGAACTATTTGATCTTGCTTACGTTTCAAATAAATCTCACTTTTTGATCAATCGTTCTCCCGAGTCGCGAATTACCTATTTTGGTCAACTGTAACGCTGTCTTTAGTGAGCAAATCCGCCGAGTTGAAATCTGACCAAAAGTTAATAACCTCTACTCCTTTAAGTACGCACATCGCTTCTAATTTAGTACTGAAGTAAAAATCTATTACTTTCATAAATTCTTGGAAGAACCCCAGAAATCAGTACATTATTCGACTTATCTTTCAAAGATTTAATCAAACTTCGATATTTAGCTAACAAATCTTCTGTCCTGCTACGTGAGAAATTAACATCGAATTTGCAGTTTCAAACTTTAAATTCTTCCCTTCCTGTTCAATTCTTTCTGTTTTAGCGCCTGACACGCATATTTTCTATAGTTTTCTTCTATTTCTCAGACAAAATTCTTTATCCATATGCCATATACACGAGCCGAATAATACAGTTTCGTTTTCATTTCCTATTATTTTGAGTCGACTAAATGGATTTTGACAATTCAGCCGAAAATTTGACGACACTTTTGGCTTAGCACCGTTTCTAACCAAAGTAAAACTCTCAGCACTTGAACTACTTCTGTTCGACTGAATGCATTACCAATTTTATTAACCTTCGAGTCAACTTTCTGAACATTACCCCGAACTCGTTTAATACGATCGCCCAATTTTCCCACTGAATTCGAAGAATTATTAAGTTAATTTCCCTTTAATTATCCTCAACGTTTGAAACTTTTCTATTAAGCACACCAAGACTGTTTTGCACGCCAACATTAATTTTTTTAATTAGGTTGTCTTCAAAGTTTGAATTAAGTTCTTCCTTCAAATTCCTAGAAAATTCATTCTTTAACTCGAGAAACTTTTCATTAATATAAGATTTTAAATTGCAAAATTTGCAAACGCTATTCCCATCTTTAGATTCATCGACATAAATGTCTCTGGTGTACTGGAATAAGCATACCGCGCATTTATTTTGTAAACAACATTTTTTAACTACGAAATAAATATTTATCCCACACATTTCTTAACTTTAGAATATTAAACACTAATAGATGGAAGATTAATCTTTTTATAAAAATGCACGATCTCAATAAACAGTTCACAAAAATCTTTCAAGAGGTGAGTGAAAATCCTTCAAGAGGAGAGAGAGGGGAGAAGGAGAGGAAACGCATCGGCAACATTCGAGGAAAATGAAAGAGTGAATTATAGCAGCAGAGTGTCATAATCTTTCTTATTGACAATAGATGATTAGCCTTAGTCAGTTGAAGAGAATGTTCTTTCTTTCTTTACGCCTTTCCTAGCTGTCATAATTTGACCGAGGAATTCTGTATAAAACTGGTCATTTTTAACACTTCACTGATTGATATAAGATTATATGAATGTAAATTTTTTTCATGATACTCTCAATTAATATTTTACATATAATTCGAAATTCCTTCTTCGGGAAAAACAATGAAATATTTTTGCACAGATGAAAAATTTCAGAATATAACTGAAACAAATATCAAATAATGTTGAATATGAATATGATATTTATAATGATTGTTAATGATTGTTAAAATGGAATCAAAATAATAACCGTTACTTTTGTCAAGGAGGCAGCCAGCCAACTGTAGGTCTAAGAGATTTTAAAATTCAGTGCTCGATCTGTTATGAAGTAGTGTTTTTTCAAGATGTAATTTGTGATTTAAAGTTATTTATTAGCTCTCTCCACAAAATGATGCGAAACCACGGTCAGTACTTGCTTTTCTCCACTATTTTATTAGTGCTATGTTAATTAGAGTTAAAAAAGAGTTAAACGTTCTCATTTTAAAATTTCTTTCTTCGATCAAAATGAGTCTTTCTCGGCCAAAGGCTACCATAGATATAATTCAGAAAATGAGTGTCAAATCAGTAGTAAGAGTGAAAGTAACGCAGATTAAATATAAAGTAAATAATAATTAAAATTATTTCACGATATATCACGGCGATAGACAAGGTTTTACGCACCGTAAAAAGTTGATATTGCGACCCATAATTAGGTTGACTGCTTAAGGATTAATATTCCAGAACCCGAATACAATTTAAAGATTTTTATGCGATGTCTTTATAAAATTCTTCTAAACAATAATTTCTGGTAGTGTTATTTACTTATAATTTGCTCTCTTTTACATATTTAATGGCTTCACCTTTCTTCGTATACATTAGATGCCTGCAGAACTATCCGAAAGTCCAAACTACTTTGGCTTGATTCTTAAGCCTACTCCATTTCTCTGGGTTATAGCCTGCATAGTGGAGCCAAGGTCTCTTTTCAGAAATCACAGTTGTTCTGTTGGATCTGGTCCTTATGTTTAATGCGTCTTGTTTAGTAAGATGCTTTCTGATATCTGAAAACTTTGTATTATATATAGTATATCCACTTTTTTTTCATGTTGACGAAATTTCGTAAAAATTGTAATTACATAAGGCCACCAAACCACCAAACCAGGGAACTACTAAAAAAGTGAGATGATTTTATCGTATTGTCACGGATTTTTGTAACAATAGGTATGAGATCTTAAACTTCAAACGTTTTACTTGAAAATCTGTACATACGGACAAACAAAATCTAGTACTTGAAATTAGCATCTCAAAGGCGGAGGTATCTAATGTTCGCAAAACATATCCTACCATGGATAGGCCTGATATCATCCCAAATTAAAATCCTAAGGAGGTCACTGGCCTTGATTATTGTATCGGCTTTCTTATCACAAAACTTAGCCCCTCCACAGGGCTACGTAGTGCTAAGTCACAACTCCGCTTCCAACAGATCAGCGAAGTTAAGCGACAATGAGTCTGGATGGTAGTTGAAAGATTGACCACCCTCTACGCCCAGGTGACGTAGTAACCCGTGATTTGGATTCTACGTAAGACTGGAGGTCCCTTTCGTTACATGACCTTTGCCGTTATGAAGGAGGTGAAACAACCCCAAAACATCATCATATCACTCCCACACCCCTCATCCTACACTTGAGGAATTGTTTCTTCCAAATGGAATGTTCCACAAGGAAAGAAACAAACGCTATTAATGAACTCCTAGAATACCGCTCTAAATTCTCTTCATTCACAAATAGAATCGATAATAGAATCTTGTGGCACCCCATCAAAACAAGCAATCGACTTATCTTTCAGAGAAGCAGACCACCGCATACTCAACATAAAGTACGTCAATCGATTTACTCATACTACTTGAAACAAAAAAATTAAATCGATGAAGTTAACAATCATTGTGTGTATCACTTTATTGCAATTAAAGAATACAAATGGAATACCAGTACCAAACGCAATCCACTGAATAAAAAACGATTGCGCTTATTTCAATATGATATAAAAAGTTAACCCTTTAGTAGTATGTAAGTAAATATGTCGAGTGAAAATAAAATTCAAATTAACATGATCAATATTTGCAACAGTACCATGGAAGAGTGCCAGTGCCATGCAACACTGCCAAAGCCCTGAAAAAAGGTGGGAGGGGGTTTCCAGGAAACAGGGTGGATGGGGATATGAAGGAAAGGGGAAGAAGAGAGGTAAGCAGGAAGGGGAGGCTGACCTAACCTAGCAGCTCAGTCCCACAAGGTATATGCTTGCATGTAAGCATTTAGTTTGTGTATGTATTTATGTGTGTTTGTTTGTATGTATGTATTTAAAGGGCAATGAAACACAAGGCTTTATTAAAGGCATAAATGGAGAGGAAGACCCATCCGCTGGAAAGTCTTGGAGCATAATACCTGTTTCCCTGACTTCTCCAGGTGGCTTAGACGCCCAGTCACTCAGCCAGCACGAATGGCTGTGTGTGTGTGTTCAGACAAAAGCCGTTCAAGTAAAAAAAAGAATAAATAAATATAAAATAAATAATGTAAACCCAATCAAAGAAAATAAGTATATATATCAAATATGTATATATATATGTAAAGAACGACGCTTGTGTAGAAGAGGGTCCGCACAAGATGAGGAGAAAGAACGAACAAATGGAAAATTACGAGGTAATTCAATAAGTATCTCCACTTTTTATTTTCACATCTGATAGATTATAAACACATCACTTCTCAACATAGTCTCCATGTTTCTCAATACCCTTAGTCCAGCGATCTACAAACTTCCTAATGCCATCACAAACGAGTGTTTTTGGCTGTGTGCGTAGCCAGTCATGCACCGCCTCCTTCAGGTCATATCGCCTTAGAATCACTGACCTCTCAAAGCGTCTTTTAGTGGTCCAAACAAGTAAAATTCCGAAGGTGCCAGGTCTGAACTGTAGGCTGGATGGTCGAGAACTTCAAATTTATGTTCTTGAAGGCATTTTCTAGTCTGTGCAGCGGTATGAGGGCGCGCATTCTCGTGTAACAGAATAACACCTTCCGACAATCTCTCTCTCCGTTTTGTGCGAATTGCTTGTTTTAACTCATTCCCAAGCATGTCAGAATACGATGCACTTATTACTGTAGTTCCACGCTCAAGATAATGTTCAAGGAAAGGGCCTCGTGTATCCCAAAACAGTGTCAGCATAACTTTACCTGCTGACGGCTGCGCTTTGAACTTCCTTACAACGGGAGATGTTGGATGCTTCCATTGCTTGCTCTGTCGTTTGCTTTCTGGTTCTAGTGATGGGTCCAGGTTTCATCTCGGTTTTCATTCTCGACCATCCAGCCTCCAGTCCAGACCTGGCACCTTCGGATTTTTACCTGTTTGTACCACTAAAAGACGCTTTGAGAGGTCAGCGATTCCAAGATTCCAAAGGCGATGATAACCTGAAGGAGGCGGTGCATGACTGGCTGCACACACAGCCAAAAACATTCTTTTGTGATGGCATTAGGAAGCTTGTAGATCGCTGGACTAAGTGTACTGAGAAACAGGGAGACAATGTTGAGAAGTGATGTCTATAATCTATCAGATGTGAAAATAAAATTGTGAAAATAAAAAGTGAGGGATACTTATTGAATTACCCTCATATATATATGATATATGCACTTACTTTCTTTGATTGTGTTTATATTATTTATTTATTTATTCTTTTTTTGACTTGAACGGCTTTTGTCTGAACACACACACACACACACACACACACACACACACACACACCACACACATACTATATATATAGTATGTATAATTGTATAATATATATGGGATGAATTTCACAATTCAACACGTGAAATGAAAACCTTGTGGGTTTGCAGCATATATATATATATATATATATATATATATATATATATATATATATGAAAATTATTTCACGAAAGTAACACGTGAAAAATATTTATGATGAATAAAACCACGAAGGAAAGGAAACACAAAATGGTGCTCAAGCGCTTTCGTCATTAGACGAAAGCGCTTGAGCACCATTTTGTGTTTCCTTTCCTTCGTGGTTTTATTCATCATTATATATATATATGTAGTCACGAAGCAGAGAAACTGATAAATCAACAAATAAAGCGGAGTTGCAAACCGTCACGACACTAAGGCATCAAAGCTGATAACTTCATTTACAAAAAGAACGGTCCGACCAGTCTAACGGACACTTGTTCAAATAAAGCACTGTTTCAAGATACAAAAATTATCATTCTAGACTTATAAGTTTGTTATAATTCATACCTGTCACACAGCAATACACCCACACTCCCAATAACATACAGACATTACATATATACTACACACCCATATATATATATATATATATATATATATATATATATATATATATATATACACTGTATTATTATATAACGCAGAAGTAATCATATATTCATTCCTTTTCATTATGGCTATTTATTTATAATGTTGGTAATGACATGTTCCATCCTTCAAATCTCTCTCTCTCTCTCTCATCTCTCTCTCTCTCTCTCTCTCTCTCTCTCTCTCTATATATATATATATATATATATATGAAATATTATCATTATTAAATCGAGATAGTGATAAAACTGCACCTACCATATCCCCCTACAAACGGAACATTCCCCCAGCTCAGGCATACAAAGTCGTTGGAATTTGAGTATACTGTATATTGGGGTATTAAAACGTGATATTAAGATAAGTACGTGTTCTTCAAATGATATATATATATATATATGAAGGCGGGCCCCAATCCAACTGCATGCCGGACCATATGCTGCTTAACTTTGCTGATCCAACAGGGGTCAGTACTTGTTAACAGAACTTGTTAACACTTTCGATCTGAATAACAGTAACTGATTATAAATTCATACAATATTATACTAATGTTTGTGAAATGACGTTGATGGGCCAAACCGTGGTGTTAACATGGTTACTTGCCATTGGCTTCCAAGACAGCCTGAATTCGCCTTGGGTAGCTTGCCAAAAGTGACGTGAATAGATCTTGATCTTTACGCAAATTTGCTAAAACAGCTTCAATGTGTTGCGTCATAGTATCCTTCGAAAATCAATTTGCTGCAGGTTCTTGAAACAAGAGACATTCAACCTTGTCCTTTATAACTGATCCAATGTGTTCACAGACGTTCAGGTCAGGAGAATTTCCTGGCCATTCTTCATTTCCAAAGAAATCGATCTCATGGTTCCGCAACAACTGTTGAGTGGCTAATGCTTAAAGCAGGGGGCCTTATCGTGCAGAAGGGTGACCTGATCGACATCCATAACATTGTTTGAGTTTCTTAGAAAAGGAATGACATGCTGGGATAGAATAATATCACGAAAATACTGTCCATCCCAACTCTGACCATTTGGCTTCAGCACCCACATGAGCTTCTTTGCAGTGAACAAAACAAACACACCAACACAGTATGGAATTTTTAATAATTCGCGATAATGTTCATTGTCATCGATTTCATCTGGTGTTGTGGCCCACACTCGATCATTTTGGTAGTTAGGCCGACATGTTATGTAAACAAAAAATTCATCGGAGACAGCTAAATGCATGAAATCATCCACATCCCAATCTTCAAGATAATGGGCAAACCACATTCTGTCATCGATGCTAAGTTGAGTTTTTCTTGGCTTTGGAAGTTCATGCCAAGGCCTTAAACCTTGCCTATGACGGTACAGTCGAATGATCTCACCACTAACGATCTTTCCTCTCAACACTTCGATCTCTCTAGAAAGTTTAGCACAGCTGTTTTTCCGCTTACGCGTACCGCTTTCAATGATGTCCTTTGTTTCCTGAGAGAGTGGCAAATTTTGGTGCCCAGATTTGGTTGTATCCATTTCACATTCATCCAAAGTTTTATTCCAATTTCTTTTGACGAAGTCTTCACTTCTTCGCAACTTTTTGGCAACCCATGAACGTGTTATAAAGGTGGCTCCAGCATCACGAGCTTCCCGAAATGTTATTGCTCGTATGCGATCTATCACACGTTGCCTCTCCGAATCACCAATTAATTGAGAAGCCATTATATTATCACTTTATTAGCTAGAGTAATTTTAATACCTGCAATAAATAAAGAATTTTATATATTTTTATAATCACTGAAAACTTTTTCGATATAAGTCAACATGTAAGCTGCAAATGGGGGGCTAAGGTTTTTTGGGAACCCTTACACACACATATATATATATATATATATATATATATATATATATATATATACACACACACACACACACACATATATATATATATATATATATATATATATATATACACATTTTAACTGCGAACAACACACAGTATAATTAATGTAAAGAACGACGCTTGTGTAGAAGAACGTTCCGCACAAGATGAGGAGGAAGAACGAACAAATGAAAAATGAGGTTACCACCCGGGACTCGAACCCGGGATCTTCCGATTGCCGGTCAGATATGCTATCCACTACAGTCCAGGGATTCCCAAAGTGGTCTGTACAGACCCCCAGGGGTCTGTAGGAAGCTTCCAGGGGGTCTCTAAGCTTTTGAAAAAATAGTAACATTAACTATATGAACTATATTAACTATATTAACTCTATTAACTATAACTATATTAACTATATTAATATTTAGGGGTCCTTGGTGGTAAAAGTTTGGGAACCCCTGCACTACACCATGGGCCTCGATTAATCAAATGTCGTAATTCTCCTACATACGAGCAGAAACCAATGCCCTGATGGGGCACCTTCGCATGCCGTACCTACTGTATATATACATTTTAACTGCGAACAACACACAGTATAATTAATGTAAAGAACGACGCTTGTGTAGAAGAACGTTCCGCACAAGATGAGGAGGAAGAATGAACAAATGAAAAATTAGGTTACCACCCGGGAATCGAACCCGGGTTCTTCCGATTGCCAGTCAGATATGCTATCCACTACACCATGGGCCTCGATTAATCAAATGTCGTAATTTTCCTACATACAAGCAGAAACCAATGCCCTGAGGGGGCACCTTCGCATGCCGTACATATATACATTTTAACTGCAAACAACACACATTATAATTAATGTAAAGAACGACGTTTGTGTAGAAGAGCGTTCCGCACAAGATGAGGAGGGAGAACGATAACAGAACAGTTATCCCACTGTATT